>JAJPGS010000166.1:460000-462500 GCA_028654335.1 Alnus rubra | reverse complement strand
AATAATAATATATTATCAAATCAATCACCAAATACCATGGTCATGTACAAGCATTCCTTCAATCAACTAACAGAGGAACACCCCAAAATATTACTACCCTCATGTACACTTAGCAAACCAAAACATCTTAATTCAAGAACATATTCCAAATCAGTACACTAACAAGGCCACTGCCATCACTCTCATAAACATACCCCATCCACGGATCCATCATCAACCAAGGACAAATAATACTAAATTAGGGAACAACTAAAATCAATGAATATCTTAAGAACAGGGAAATTCACACTCATCTAAATCAAGTCTTCACTAAAATACCGTGGCCAAACAGTTCAAATGATCAGTCCTCCAACATCAATACACGGTTGGCCAAAAAAAGGGATATAATGAACTATAACACTCCCTGCCGACACACACCAGCCCCAATACTCATCCAATATTCAGAAAACATCATCATGCTTTAATCAAACCACAACAACTATATCAACCTAAAATCGGTCAACCACAGTGAACCCCATCACAGTACACATAAATCTCAGAACGTATATTCATAGCCAACACCAATACACATGACCGACCATCCAAAATCCACTTCCGACACACGCACACGGCTCAACAAGAACAGGGACTCCTAAACCATTCGGCCATAATAGGAACCCACAACAGAAAATCACAAATAAATTGAAAAGCCCCAAAATTATCAAACCCTAATTCATCAATAATCAACTCAATCCCCAAAATAAATCATCATAGGTTAAAAGAAATTACCCCAAGGATTTTCATAGCAAATCAACCAAAATTCGCCACTGATTCTGCCGGAAAAGTCGCCGGAAACCTAGCCTTCAAGCCGTCGGGTCTCATGGGTACGGGTCATGGGTTCTCGGGTTTTTTGGGCTCACGGGTCGCGGGTTCAAGCTCCTGGGTTCTGCCGGAGCTCCTCAATCGCCGGATTTTGGTTTTGGCCGCCGATCATGGAGGATCGGACCTCCATCTCTCACTCTCGGTCTCTCTGTCTCTCTCTCGGCATCTCTCTCTCTCTGTCGCTGTCTCTGTCTGCGTTCGTCAAGAAGCAAAAGAATAGAAGAAGAAATGAAGAAGAAAGAAGAAATAGAAAGATAAGAAGAGAGGTGCGTGAGATTTTCAGAGGCAGGGAGGTTTATTTTATAAAAATATAAGATATTATTTTTTCCTTAATTATTAAGTTTAGTAAATATCTTTCATAAAAGTATCTCCTATAAAATATCTCTTATAAAAATATCTTCTGTAAAAATATCTTGAGAAAAATTTGTTGATATTTTTACATTGGGTATTGATACCGGATTGAAATGGAGGAACAGGAAACTCACGAAATGAACAAGAAATTAAGGATAGGAGTTCACCACCCAAGAGATTCACCAAGGGGATATAGATTATCACCACCCCAAGGATTAAATCAGGGGATACAGAACTATAGGAAGTTCACCACTCAAAGGTTAACACCCAAGAGATACAGAATTTACAAGAATGAGGATTCACTCTTGTCACAAACCAAACTGATTTTCACACTCCAAAAAACGTTTTTCCTTCAGCTTACAACCATAAGTATTAAAAGAGCTTCGAACAACCCTCCAAGCATAGGACAAACAAGACAACCATGCTGCAATTCTTACACAAAAAAAAAGACATGGCAAACAGGTCAGGAAATGCAGGAGATAGACAGGGGACAACATCCAAAACAGGCAAGGAGACAAGGGATGGTTCAAAAGTAAGAAAACAACATCCCAGATTTTTCGAGTGGACCCAACGACTAATTTCAAAACGGTCGTATCTTTTTGGTTGTTTCTCCAAATAGACTGAAACTTCTTGGGCTGGAAAGATAACCTCTTGAACTTCAATTTCGACCTAAGAAACTCTCAAAAAGGACATCGTTTGGTCCTATTATGATGGGCCTAAACCCAGTAGTAGACTGCTGCATCCGAATCTTCTTTCATTTTGGGGTTTGGGCCTTGCTTACTTGACAAGAGTTTACATGGCTCTTGCTGGGCATACCCAAGTCAGGCTGGACATACCCATGTCAGGTATTTACCAATATGTATAATTCATTAAGATTATAATCTAAGTCTGTTTCGAGTCTAGTTCGTTTTATTGGCAATATTATTATCTCAATAATATTTTAACACTATAAATATATATCAAATATATTTTGCACAATAATATTACACGCAATGAATATTACACAATAATATTATTTATCAATATTATTATGCCAATTAGTCCACTGAATAATTCAGTCAGTCTATTAAATAGCCCTGTAATATTATTAGAGTTTAATATTATTATTCTTTATTTATAAAATCGTGGTTTATAAATAATAAGACCAATGAATATTTATTTTCATAAATATCCATGTATTCCTCATTATTTATCGGAGATTAAAATACCGTGTTTAAAGCCACGTATTTTATTAATTGATTGATGTGAATATTGTTCCAACAATATTAAGCCGTTTGAACGTCGAGTC
>JAJPGS010000166.1:430000-455000 GCA_028654335.1 Alnus rubra | reverse complement strand
TCATGCATGCAATTGTAGGACAGCCAGTGTAAAGACCAAGAAAATAAATAGGGAGTGTAGCATTTAATAAATTATATTTATTGAATTGATGGGACTAATAATAAATCCTAAGTAGATAAATTTATATGATTGGAATAAAATAGGTTTAAGACAAAGTAATATAACTTGAAGAATAAAATGTAATATTCTATTGCCATGTGTTAGCACATGATTTGTTGGAAGAAGATAACATTATCTTCTTTTGGAACCACACACACGACACGTGTCTACTTTTCCTTTCTTTTTCCTCTTTCTTTTCCCTTGCTTTCTCTTGGATCCGCACGCCCATCTCTTTTCCTTCTTCTTTCTTCTCTTCTTTCTTCTTTTTCTTTTACCCTTCTTCCTTCTCTGTTCTAACCGAACAGAGGGAGAGAGAGACAAGAGAGTGAGATCGAGAGATGGAGAGGGAGATCAGAGAGAGAGAGAGAGTTGGGAGCAGAGAGATGAGACCGAGAGAGCTGAGAGATTGAGAGTGAGATCGGGAGAGTTGAGGAGATGGAGCCCAATCCTCCATGGATCGACGCCGGCGATGCGAGTTTTGGCCGATTCTACTGGTGGGTCGACTATGGTGGTGCCTAGGACTCGATTTCCGGCGGAACCCAAGAGCTTGGACCCGCAACCCACGACCCGAACCCAAGAACCCGTGAGACCCAATCTTTCGGTGGTGTAGTCCGGCGAGTTCTCCGACGAACCAGAGCCGATTTTCGGCCTTGCTTCGGTAAGGTTTCTCTTCCCCTTGTCTTTGATTTTGGTTGAATTTCCATTTGGTTTGTTGTTGACCGAATGGGTTGTTGGTTTGATGTAGTTTGATCCTTGATATTTAGGTTTTGATTTGGGTTGATTTTCAATGGTTAATGTTTAAGATTTTTGGTTGCAAATCCGAATGGGGGTTTATTTGAGATTGTAGGGCTGATTTGGGATTTGATTTTTGTTGTGGCTTTTGGTATGGGTTTCCCCTGTTTGGAGATGGATTATGGGTCTTTGGTATTTGATTTAATTCCTCTGTTTTGGAAATTGAATGGTAGAATATATGTATGTGATTTGATGATGTTTTCTTAAGGTTTATTGATGGAATTTGGTTGTGAAAGGGGGCTGGTTTTGGGATTTCTTGTTGTGACCATGTGTGTTGAAATGGTGAATTTGTGGTGTTGTTTGATCGGCCTAATATGGAGAAAGATTGGAATTCTGTTTTAGGGTTATTTTAATTGATATGATTCTTGAGTTGATTTAGAGTGATTATGATAGTGTGGAATTATTGGATGATGTTAAGTGTTGGGTTTGGTTAATTTATTGTTGTGGCCGTGTTTATGGAGGGTGATTTTAATGGGTCTATTTTGGTGGAATTAGAAATTGGGAGTTGGATTTGTTGGTATATAATTAGATGATTTCGGGTGGTTTTCATGGCGGTTGATGCTTAAAGATAGATAGAGTTGAAGGTTTATTAGAGATAGTTTATGAATGATTATTTGATAATATTTTCTTGAGGTTGTTGATGGAATTTTGGTTGCAAATGAGGGGCTGTTTTGGAGTTTATGGCTATGGGCCTTGATCGAGTTGAGGAGTGATTTTGATGGGTGTTTTGCTTGGCTATGACTGGTTGAAACTATGGATTGGGGTTCTTGATGCTGTCCAAATTTGTTATATATGGATTAGGTGGCTGATTTAAGAGTTGAGTTGATAAGATATTCATTGTTTTCTATGGAACATTGTTGGATTTTCATAAGGTGAAATCTAGGTCTAATACTTCAGTGATGGAAGTGTGGCAATTTATGTAATAGAATTGTGTTATATTATGTAATAAGATTTTAGTTCCCATGTAGGTTGTCAAGAGTGGATTTTCATTGGAAATTGATGAATAGATATTAGGCTTTAGTGAAAATTCGATTAAGAGGTATATGGAATGTTGAGAGTAAATGGTGGTTTAATGATTATAATTGTTATGATTTTGATAGCTTTTGATGGCTATGCCCAATTGGTTATTAATGGAGATAGTTTACTTTACTTGGTGGTTGCTTGGTTAGGTTTTGTTTGTAGAGAGGAACTGAAGAGTGTGAATCTAATGTATTTAGATCCTTTGTGCAAATAGTAAATATGGTCGAGATGGAAAATACGTTGTAATGCTTAATAGAATAAAATGAAAAGGAAACAGTCAAAGAAAAGAATAAAAAGATAAAGTGAAATATATGAATAGATATCTATAAAAGAAATACAAGAATCAATGAGTAAGTCAAGTAAACATAGATAACAATTTAGACATCGAAATGGATGTAATAAAATTGATATGAGTTGTGAACTAATAACAAATTGATTCCAAGTAAAATGCTTAGCTTGATAAGCATCCTATACACATATGTGTATATATATGTGTGTATGGACCGAATACACTTAATTTGCTTAAATGGATAATCCAACTATAAGACTTAATTGTTAATAATGATAAGTAGGTAACTAAGTAACTAATCCACCTATTCATGTACACTAAGCATTTTAGTGTATCATTGGATGGGGTTTAAGCATTGTATACATTCATGTATATGTATATATATATGTAGGTGAGTAACAAGCTATAAAAGCATTAACAATGATAGTGTGACTTAATAATAATAATAATAATAAGTAGTCAAATAAGATAGTAAACGTGTCCTAGAGATGATAAGTGGAATAAAATAAGAACCTAGTCTAAATGATAACCTAATAATAGTTTAGGATCCTTAACTAGACTTCGAAGCGGGTAACTCGACGTGTGAGTACGCGGGTAGTGTAGATGTTATAAGGGTATGGGATTCAATGGCTAGTCTGACGTCATAATTACTTGCAGGATAGAGTCTGGATTGGAGACTTCAATTGGTTCTCCAATGTAGAGTTCGAGTCATAAGTCCAATGCAGCCAGGTGAGTATTCTACTCACTGAGAAGTATTATTTTCATATATGATGAATTGCAAAATGTATAGTGTTTTACAAACCTGAACCAACTGTATGTTGATTATGATCTGTTTTGGATGCTTTGAGTACTTTTGAGCATATTGAAATTATGATGATGTTTTGAAATATGAATATGATATGCGATTTGTAGCGACCCACCCTCAATGACACAATATTGTCCGCTTTTGGCTCCCCATATCAGACTTCCCAGGAGGTCACCCATCCTGGGATTGCTCTCGCAGCGGCTCGCTTAACTGCGGAGTTCTGATAGGTTCATTGCCATCACGGCTTTAAAACGCGTTGTGTCATAAATGGTGCATTTATATATATAAGCACATCCTCATTCCCAGGCGATGTGGGACGTCACAATCACCCCCCCTTGGGACCCAGCGTCCTCGCTGGCGACCCTCATGGGATCACCCCATTCTTGGCATCCCAGCGAGTGCCCGCCGGCAACCCTCTTGGGCTTGTGCACGCTCCCACCATCTCAGGCTGGGCAATGGCTCTGATACCATTTGTAACGACCCACCCCCAATGACACAATACTGTCCGCTTTTGGCTCCCTATATCAGACTTCCCAGGAGGTCACCCATCCTAGGATTGCTCTCGCAGCAGCTCACTTAACTGCGGAGTTCTGATAGGTTCATTGCCATCACGGCTTTAATACGCGTTGTGTCATATAGGGTGGATTTATACATATAAGCACATCCTCATTCCCAGGCGATGTGGGACGTCACACGATTTTAGAGCGAGTATAAGTTGGAGATTTAAGTTATGAAAATTGTCTAAGAAATGACATCTAGAACTGTTTATGTTTTATAAAGAAAACATGTGTTAAAAGCATGATTATGAAATTAAATGTATAGTATTTAAGCATGAGCATTGAGCATGAAACATGAACGCATAAACAAACTATTAGGGGGATCTGTGCCCCATAGGCATGAACTAGAAGGGGGACATACGCCCTAGGGGGATCTACGCTCCAAACGCATGAACTAGTGGGGGATATACGCCCCAGGGGGATCTACGCCCCTTACATATGAACTAGTAGGGGGACATACGCCCCATACGAACACACGCATGAACTATGGGGGGGACCGACGTCCCAGGGGGATTTACGCCCCATACGAACGTACACATGAACTAGTATTTGGAGATTTACGCCCTTAGGAATATATGCATGAACTAGAATTGGGGGACCAACGCCCCATAGGAATACAGCCGAAACTTACATGAGCATGTATAACATTGTTTTCATGAGTGTGATGTTTTTATACTATGAGTAGTTTTGCTAGACGTATTAGTATGCATAAGAGTCTCAATGGAGAAGAACTTATGTATATTTCTATCGGATGGTTGCATGATTTAAATGCCATTGTTTCTTATAACGAATCTTCTACGTATAATCTTAGCTGCCTAGTATGTTAAATGTTTTCTATTAGTCGGTGTTTGCTATATCAGCTATGGGGATTTTCAAACAAAAGTTATAAAATTAGTGGCTGTTATAGTGTATGCATGACTAAAAAGGAAAAGTTGGTTCTTTGCAAAAACTTAGTGGATAGTATACCTCTGAGGTCTTAGTATAATTATTTATGCTAAGGCGGTGGGCTCATAATTCCACTTATACGGATGTGGCAAACCCCCACAACCGTATAGATGATGTTCCTTTGGTTGCAGGTATTCCGGTCGTAGTTGATAGCATTGTAGAAGGGTACTTTGGATGTTATGACTGAAGCACGCCGCAACGGTCGTAATTGGTGGACCACGGGTTGTCCACTTGTTTATAGGTTTGGTTTATGGCTTGTGGCATTTGTGTCACTTATTCTTGTAAAGCCATTTCTGTTATGTATTTATGTCGAGGAAAGACTTAAACAGATAGATTTAATATGGCTCTTTGTTTATGATTATTTGTAATAGAAGTTTATGTTAGGATTTCCGCTATTTAGGTTTATGTTTTCCGCTGCATAGATGAATAGATGTTATACTCTGATGTACCAGGTTCATATTATGGGAAATGTACCATATGTTGGCTTTGCGACATATCGTCGTGCCACTGTGAAGATCTGTTTATATTTTAAGAGATTAATATTTATGCAAATGTTTTGTACAAAAAAAAAAATGGGTCGTCACAGCCAGGGTCTTTATACTTGACAGGGATCTTACACTGAAGAATAGAACTGACCTGCTCAGTAAGGAAAGCTTTCTTGGGAACATTTGTCCTTCTCTTGATGGTGACCAAATCTTTTAGAAATTTGGCATATGAAGGCACTTGCTGGATGGCATCTAGGAATGAAATGTTGATCTGCACTTGTTTAAACACTTCCAAAATGTCATCGAACTTTGAGCCTTTCTTGGGAGCTGTAAGTCTTTCTGGAAACGGAACTTTGGGAACAAACTTCTGGGGACTCTCTTTAGCAATTGGACTGACAATGTCTGGTCCAAGATCTTTTTCAAGCTTTTCATGGTTTTCCTCATCTTTAGCTGCCTCTGTGGCTTCTATAGGCATAGTCACTTGATTATCCACTTGCTTTCCAGACCTCAAAGTGGTGATGGCTTGGACATGCTCTTGTCCATAAGAAGGGGTGGATGTATTCCCAATAACGAATTGCCCTTTTGGGTTGGGCACTGGTTGACTCGGGAACTTTCCTTTTTCTCTTTCCCCCATTTGATTGGCTAATTGGCCAATTGCCCTTCCATCTTAGCAATAGCTTGATGCGTGAATTGCTTTTAATCCATGAACTCATTCTTAAGTTCTTGTACAGTCTGATTATTGCTCATAGTGGCGGTCTTAAGCTCTTGTACAGTCTGGTTAAGCCCTTGTATATTCTGGCTACTTGCCTGTATGAATGCTTGACTGTGTCTTCAAATGATGATTGTGGTTCCGGTTGTGGCACTTGAGCGGTAGATTGAAAAGTAGGAGGTTGGGCTTGATGAGATGACCGGAATTGATTCTTGAAAAAATGAAATTGACTTCTAAAAGTAAATAGCAAGTGTGTGCAAAGTGTGCAACAAAAATATCAATGCGGAAAGTAAACAACACAAAGATTTTTGTTGACGAAGTGAAAACTGAATCAAGAGAAAAATCACTCCGGGGCAGGCAAACCCAGGAATTCAACTATTCAGAAGACAAAGCTAGATACAAGATAGTAACACTCACATATACCCGATGCAGTGATCGTACCTTGCTCTCTAACGTGTAACCCAACACGAATGTTTCCCAACCAGGTCTCCTACCTGAAGGGGTCTTCAATGGAATCCTTTACCTTAGGGTCAACCCCTAAGATAGACTTCAGATGTAGCGCAGCAATAACACACTTGCAATGGCTTTAGAGGAAAAATAACGTCTCTGAGTAGTTGTGGAATTCAATACCGAATTCTTGCAGTTCTCAATGCCCAGGGGCCTCTATTTATCGGTTGGGGGCTCAAATGAGCGTCAGGAAAAATATAGTTGGGCGCCGTCCGGACGGACAACTGTGCTACAGGATTTTTCAGAAAATTTCGCTGAGAAATCTTTCCTGTTTAAGAGCCACGTCCGAACGGGATGGCACATCGTCCGGAGGGTCGCACGTCTGCTGCAAATAATTTCCTTATAAGGCTTCGCATGTCGGGACCATGGGGGATGAGCGTCTGGACGGATGAACTTCTGCAATTTCCATATCTGCTATGCGCGCGTCCGGACCATGATAGGCAGTTTTTCGGACGGTTGAAGTCGAATCGGCAATTTCCATATTAGTTGCACGCGCGTCCGGATCAAGGCTGACTGACGTCCAGACGGTGATATTTGAATTGCGATTCTTGCCTTAAGGAGACGCTCGTCCGAACGGGATACCACATCGTCCGGACAGTTGAATCAGTCTTCCCATATTTGAACTTGGAAAGAATCTGAAGCTGGTCGAGTACTGATAGGCATCCGGTCGTGCCGCTGAGTTGTCCGGACGGATGCAAGCTGGATAAAAACTTCTCGACACAGTGGAGGGTCCGGACGGATGATGCTTGGTCTGACTGGCGTCCGGACGGTATGGCACATCGTCCAGACGGATGGAACAGTGGTCAGATAGGCGTCCAGACGGCATGGCTCGATCGTCTGGACGGCTGACAGGGAACCGAAGATTTTCTGACTTGTAGACAGAATCTTTTGAAATTATTCTGAATAGCGGAATCCCTTGTAAGACAGCATCTTTACAAACAAGTGATTTTGTCCAAACACAGAATGAGGCCAAAATACCAACAAACTCCCACTTTGGCCATTATGGGACAAAACTCACTTGACTGGTTTGGAAATACATTCCCGGTCCAAACACAAAAATTACTCCCCCTTTTTGTCACAAAGGGACAAAGGGTAAAACAGAGTAAAAAAAAAACAACTGTAATAAAAATTACTCCCTCTAACGGTCTCAGAAGGACCCGGGAAAGAGAGTAATATAAGTCAAAATGTTTAATATAAGTCAAATGTCTAAAAAAAAAAGACAACAAAACAAAACAAGAGGGAATCAAAATCAACCATCCTCAGGCATGGGTACAGTCCTATCTGCATCATCCTCATCATCACTACTGCTAGGATGATGATACTTCAGGCACTCCTGAAGGTCCAATTGGTTTTGCTCTACACGCAGGTTGATGGAGTGTATCTCCTGCTGCATAGAGGACATAGTCACCTGCATAGTGCTCATCCCCCCCTAAATGGCAGTAAGGGCCTCCATGATCTGTGAATAGTTGACCTCCGGCTCAGATGGCGGGACGGTCTGGGAGGATGAAGCCATATCCGGAAAACCAACAGGCATGGTAGCAGCTATGGGCACCTCATCATCGAAGTCATCCCTCCGCAGCTGAGCATTGGACTTCATTAATGTCTACTTGCTGATGGGCTGCTGGATCTTCATCTTCGGTTCGCCAGTGACATTGACTCCCCGACTGAAGGATAATTTGAGTGAGCAGGCAGCCAAACGGGAGACCGACATTTCCCTCATCACGGGCCTCCAACATAACACCCAGAATATGCTTGCACAGGCAGAAAGGCAAGCGAAGGTGAACTGCATAGACAAACTGGGCCCGTTTCAGAATCAGATCACTGCGTCGTGCAACAAGCTAGATGTTCTATTGAATGATCTTGGCCAGCATGCGATGGGATGGAGATAAGGCACCAATCCTGATGGAGGTAGAACGCTCCTCGCCTTGGGGAATAGCATGGAAGAATTCCCTGAGATCATCCAGGGAAGGAGGAAGCACCACCTCATTGTATGGGCTGGCAGAAATCTCGAGCACTGGGACTCGGATGATGTGACTGATGACCTGAGGATCAACAGTGATGATATGTCCTGCAACGGTGGACTGAAGCACCAATCCACGATCATCGTTCTGCACCATTTCCAGGTTGGCATAGAAAAGTTTTACCAGTCTGGTGTACACTACACAGGCACAGCTGTGTAGATATCCCCAATTGTACGTCTGGATAATGGCATGGATGCTATCCAGAGGCGGCACCATGATATCAGAACGGATGACATTCCGCTCAGCAATGACTGTGCAGTCCATAGTCTTGGCCTGGATTGTAGCCCTATCTTCCACAGTCCTCTGGCGGACCTTGCGCTGTGGACTACCTGTAGACATGATTCTACACAAGAAACCAACAAGATTCGCAGTAAAAATCCAAAGTAATAGTCTTGTTAGGTCATGAAACACATTGGGCAGAATAACAGCAGGAAAAAGGACTTTTACAAAAATAAAGGCAAAATTTATCACAATTTAGTCCTAAAAACATCATCACAAATAATCCCAATAAAGCAAATATATGCATCTCATAACCTCAAAAACATTCCTGATGAAAACTTAAATTTCTAACAGTTTAAAAATAAATTAACTGAAAAGAAAAAGACTAGAAAAATACCTGGAATGTGAGAGAGAATGCACAAAAATACAAGCAGGGATGAGACCACACCAAAAAGAAAACACCAAAGGAGTTACTCACAAAATGCCAAAGAAAAAAAAATTTGTGGGGTATGAGAAGGAATGCGGTAGTCTGGGCCATATATAGCCTCTGTGGGGTCCCCGTCCCGACGATGTATTAATGTCGTCTGGACGACTGTGCTCCATCTCCGTCCGGACACCAAGAAACTACCATCCGGACGCTCCACACTGAAACATCAGAAAACTTTTAGAGGAGTCTTGGATAGTGCACATTTTCATCACATGAGAAGGAAGCTATCCTACTTTTGCATAAATAGGAAAACACTTGGCAGATATAGTCATAAACTCTCAAGTATATCTAAGCAAAATAGATTAATAAACATAGAATTGAGACATCAGGTGAAAACACATGCAATATCTGATATGCCAAGAGAAAAATAAAAAATCCTGCAAATTCTCCCCAAATTTTATTTTATTTTATTTTTTTTAAACATAAGAAAACAAAACATGCAATATGGAAATGACATAATATGCAAGGTAAAATCAAACCTGATGATGCCATTACAGAAAAACAGTTGCACGACCTATTTTTTCTGTCTTGCCCAATAAATCCTTGCAAAGATCTCCAAACAAAATATAGGGGGCAAAACACAGTACCACTGGTTCCTAGATTGCAAATAAAATATAACAGTAAAATAAGCAATCAAACCTGATGCCATAGGATTAGGAACCAAATCCTAGGCATAAAAACCCGAACCTGCTAGGTGCGTCTGTTACCCCTCATGGGGTGACGGTCCTTCTTGATCCAAGCCTGCCTTCATGTGGGTGATTGCTGGTATGACGTCATCATTCACTCCATCATATTCTGCATCCAGATAGGTGGCTCATTGTGGTGTTGATCTGCTTCCACCTTCTGTGGCCTTCTAAGGTGCTTGGCCGGTGCAAACCGTTGCTGAGGCCACTGATGCTGAGATGCCTGGACCCAAGGAGCATGAGACCAAGGTGCTTGATATTGATGAGCTTGATGCCTTGGTGCTTGTCTCCATGGTGCTTGATAAGGTGCCTAATGCCATGGAGTCTGATGCTAGGCCGCAGGTCTAGTGCCATGATGAGCTTGTCTGGGCACTTCTTTCTTGGCTTTGGCTTTTTATGCTTTCAAGAGGGAGCACTGTGGACGAACATGCCCACTTAGACCATAGTGATGGCATATAGAAGGTCTTCTGATGGGATGAGGCTCCTGAGTGCCTGGAACATCATCGTTGACCTTGTCCTTCCCTTTATCTTCAACAGTGGGAGGAGGTTCTGGGACTGTAGGCTTCATAAACACAGTCTTTGAGGAAGAAGGAGCATCAAAAGAGGGAGCTACATACCCGACACCAGTCTTGTCAGTTGGGCTCTTCTGGATAGACAGCAAACGAGTCAGCTTCTCATCAGTGACTCTCTCTAGCTAGAGCTGTGTCTCTAGTAGCTTTTCCTCGAGCTCTTGTATTCTAAGCAGCAATGAACTCTTTTCAGTCTGCAAACTGTTCAGATCATAGAGGTGCTGCTTACGACCTTTCCTCAGTTTCTCATACTCTAAGTAGAGTGTCTTGTAGGCCTCCTTGAGCTCTTCCCCATTATCACTGTTCTCCGAGTAATAAGAGTCCTCTTCTTCAATGAGTGGAGCCACAAAGGCTAGAAATTTCTCAAACTTTGGAGAGCTTCTTCTTCTGACTCATCACTGAGAGTCACATTATAAGCCTTCCCCTTGCCCTTCTTAAGATTCCCGCAATCGGCCCGAATATGCCCAAAGCCTGAGCATTCAAAACATCGGGGTCCTCTGGGATCTTTCTTCTCTTCTTCCTTAGGTTCAGCTTCTCTGGGAGGTTTCTTTACTCTTTTAGAAAACTTCTTCTTGAACCGATCATCTTTCATCAGTCTTCTGAAATTTTTCCAGCTTTTTCTTCATCCTCAGAGTCATCTTCAGATGATGCTTCTACCTTCTTCTTGGAAGCCTTTAGGGCAATGGTCTTCAACTTCTTGACCGGGGGTAGAGATAGCTCATATGTTTGAAAAGATCCCACCAGCTCTTCAATCTTCATCTCCTCAAGATCTTTGTTTTCTTCAATTGTTGTTACCTTAATCCTGAAACGCTCAGGCAAAGATCTTAGAATCTTTCGGATGAGTTTTAGATACGAGATAGATTTCCCAAGACTCACCATGGAGTTCCTTAGGTCACTCATCTTCCAACATCTTAATTTCTTCAAATTTTGAAATCAACATTTGAAGTTTAGCAGATTTTACAAGTTTTGTGCCTTCATATGTTGTTTCCAAAATTTGCCATGCTTCTTTGGCTAATTCACAGTTTGAAATCTTTGCGAATTCAGATGGTGAAAGTGCTTGGCACAAAGCATGGAGGGCTTTATCATTGGAAAGCCGTGCGTTTTTCTGAGGGACTGTCTCGAGGGTTGTATCCGCTAGTTTAGTCCAACCAGTTTCAACAATACTCCACCAGTCGATAGATTTTAAAAAGAAACGCATCCGGGCTTTCCAATAGCCATAGTTCGTACCATCAAAGGCAGAAACAGAATTAAGAGTTTGAGACATATCAATAATATAGAAGTCAACAAAAATAACACTCAAGAATTAAATCTACACAGAGTGTACCAAGCTCTTATACCAATTGAAAAAATGAAATTGACTTCTAAAAGTAAATAGCAAGTGTGTGCAAAATGTGTTACAAAAATATCAATGCAGAAAGTAAACAACACAAAGATTTTTGTTGACGAAGTGGAAACTCAATCAAGAGAAAAACCACTCCGGGGTAGCCAAACCCAGGAATTCCACTATTCAAAAGACAAAGCTAGATACAAGATAGTAACACTCACATATACCTGATACAGTGGTCGTACCTTGCTCTCTAACGTGTAACCCAACACGAATCCTTTACCTTAGGGCCAACCCCTAAGATAGACTTCAGATGTAGCGCAACAACAACACACTTGCAATGGCTTCAGAGGAAAAATAACGTCTCTGAGCAGTTGTGGAATTCAATACCGAATTCTTGCAGTTCTCAATGCCCAGGGGCCTCTATTTATAGGCTGGGGGCTCAAATGAGTGTCAGGCAAAATATAGTTGGGCGCCGTCCGGACGGTGGTCATGGCCGTCCAGAAGGACAACTATGCGACAGGATTTTCTGAAAAATTTCACTGAGAAATCTTTCCTGTTTAAGAGCCGCGTCCGGACGGGATGGCACATTGTCCGGGCAGTCGCACGCCCACTGCAAGTAATTTCCTTATAAGGCTTCGTGCGTCCGGACCATGGGGGATGAGCGTCCAGACGGCTGAACTTCAACACGCAATTTCCATATCTGCTATGCGCGCGTCCAGACCATGATAAGCAGTCGTCCAGACGGTTGAAGTCGAATCGGCAATTTCCATATTAGTTGCACGCACTTCCGGACCAAGGCTGACTGACAACCGGATGGTGATATTTGAATTGCGATTCTTGCCTTAAGGAGACGCGCGTCCGGACGGGATACCACATCGTCCGGGCGGTTGAATCAATCTTCCCATATTTGAACTTGGAAAGAATCTGAAGCTGGTCGAGTACTGATAGGCGTCCGGATGTGCTGCTGAGTTGTCCGGACGGATGCAAGCTGGATAGAAACTCCTCGACACAGTGGAGGGTCCGGACGGAAATGCACGTCGTCCGGACAGATGATGCTTGGTCTGACTGGCGTCCGGACGGTATGGTACATCGTCCGGATGGATAGAACAGTGTCAGATGGGCGTCCGGACGGGATGGCTCGATCGTCCGGACGGCTGACAGGGAACCGGAGATTTTATGACTTGTAGACAGAATCTTCTAAAATTCTTCTGAATAGCGGAATCCCTTGTAAGACAGCATCTTTACAAACAAGTGATTTTGTCCAAATACAGAATGAGGCTAAAATACTAACAATTCTAAGCTTGTGAAGGGAATCGAGAAGGATATTGAATATGAGCTTGAGTCGAGGTTCCTCCTTGATTTTGTGGTTGATTTTGCTTCCAAGAGAAATTGGGATGGTTCCGCCATCCTGGATTGTAAGTCTCAGCAAAAGGTCCACTTGTTGGTTTCCTATAATCATTGAAGGCATTGACCTGTTCCAACGGATATTCAGCACCTGTTGACAGAGATGGACAGTTTTGAGTAAAGTGCATTCGGCTGGCGCATAAAGAACATACATCAGCTTGATAAATATTTGCTGCAATTACTGGCTTGTTCAGAGCAAGGGCTTCAACTGAATGCATGATATCCTTGAGTTGCCCCCTAATATCTTCTTTGTCCCTCACCTCATAGAGTCCTTCCTTCTTGGTGGTAGTGGAACATTTATCCCGACGACTTGAAAAATCCCACAGTTGTGAATTATCGGAAAATTCATCCAGAGTCTTATAAGCTTCTTCCCCTGTAAGATTCAAGAAACCGCCAACATTCATGGACTCGATCATGTAACGCTCCGGTTGAGTCAACCCATTGTAGAAAAATTGAATGAGCCTCCAAGTCTCAAAGCCATGGGGCGGACACTTCATAGTCAGCTCTTTAAACCTCTCCCAGCTATCACAGAATTTCTCGTCCTCCTTCTGACTGAAATTGCTGATCTTTCGACGAAATTCATTAATCCTTGAGATTGGGAAAAATTTGTTGTAGAACTTGGTCAATAGAATTTCCCAGGAGGTGATGGACTCAGGCAGGTTGGAATCTAACCAGGCTTTTGCCTTACCATGTAGGGAAAAAGGAAATAGCCTTAGACGCACCGACTCATCTAAGAAATTTTGAAACTTGAAAGTATTGCACCTCTCCAAAAATTCCTTCACATGAGCATAAGGATCTTCATTCTCTAAACCATTGAAAGTAGGAAGGATTTGAATTACATTCGGCTTCAAATCAAAATGAGTTGCATTAGTAGCAGGCAACACTATGCAGGATGGAGTGTTGGTAGTGATGGGTGCAAATAATTCCCTGAGGGTCCTAGGTTGATCCACATTCCTACTCGGTTCTCCCATCTCAACAGACTTTTCTCACTCAGACTCTGAGTTTTTCAATAAGCTTAGATTCTCTCGAGCTGTTCTTTCGATCTCAGGATCAAAAGTGGTAAGTTCCAGATTTAAAGATCGCCGCCCAAGCATAAACAAAATGCAAAAACTAAAATTTAACTAAAAATGCAAGTAGGGGAAACAGAATTCTCCAAGGACCCAGGGTCGTTCCCAGGAAAGTGAGGAGGGTCATACGGACACTCTTAAATCCCAAGACTTTCCTAGCCAGAACTTGCCTAGACACTTAGATAGCGCCGTAAGCCCACACTAGCAATTTTTTTAAAAAAAAAATTATGACAAGATAAAATAAACAAAAATAACCAATGAAAATTAACACAGAAGCATAAACTAACACACCAAAAATTTATGACTTGACCAAAAATAAACTAAAACTAAAACTCATAAAATCGACCAAAAATAAATTTGGCAAAATTCTGCAGCTACTAAACTTATTGATGATGCATGTGAGTAGTGGGGCATCCGGATAGTGCTACGGCAGAAAGATGAGAGGAACCTGCAAAATATGCCAAAAACAAAAAATTCTATCTCCCTCTTTTTCTTTTTCTTTTTAATTAGCACAAGGAATAAAACAAAATTAAAAACTTGAAATAGGAATAACAAAAACAAATTGCATATAAAAAAAAAATCCTAATTATAACTAGTAGAAGGATAAAATCAATTTAGAAATAAATTATTTGCAAAAATCAAACAACTCCCCGGCAACGGCACCAAAAACTTGATGTGAATTTTAAATGTACTCGCAAGTGCACGAATCGTTTGCAATAAAGTGTTTTGCAAGTGCGAGGTCGATCCCACAAGGAATTGTGTTTTTGAAAAACAAATTTGTTTCTAAACTAATTAAATCTTAACCTAGTTCCAAAAAAAAAGTTTGATTTTAATAAATAAAATAAAAACATAAATAAAATAAAACAAAAGAAGAGGTACTAAGGTTTTGTAATCTACACCTACCAAATCATAGCAAAATATTCTCATGTTCATCAATACACATCCGAAGTTCTCACCATACAAATCTTATGTATATTCTACTATGCTTCAAAAAATCATTAAATCATTCAATGAATCCGTTCTTTGCACAAATCACAAAAGATATCCGGTTTATACCAAATCATCACATGTATCCGTAGAACGAAACACAATGAATATCCAATGTTTTGTAAATAAAAACCAAGCAATCAATTATGTGAAATTATCTCAAATCATCAAATGTATCCTTGAATCACAAAAGATATCCAAGAATCATTCCACAAATTGAAAAGAAGTAAAACATTGGAAAAATTAAACCAAATAAAATCTGATAGTATAAACTTACATGAAAATATTGTTGTTCTTCATTGATGAAGCTTCATCCTTAACCTTAGTTGAAAATCTAGCTACACATGATTATTGAAAATAAAAACCTACCCTAAAGAAAAACTAAACTAAAAAGAAAAGAATATATTTGGTCTCTAGCTTCTCACACTTTTTCTTGAGGCTTAGATGTCTATTTATAAGGAGAAAGCAAATCCAAGAAGTCCTAGAATTTCTAGTAAAATCAGAGGTTAGTCTTCTAGTTTGAGTAGGAGACTCAAAACTCAATCCAAGAAGGAAAAGGACTCCAAATTCGTCCAGATTTGTGGTCTTTTATTGCAGGGTACTTTTCATATAGCAGAAGTCCGAATTAAGAAAATCATATTTCATGATGATTTGTAGAAAATTGAGTTAGCTTTCCAACCCCGCTTGATTTACCTTAATCTGATACATGAGCTGAAAATTATGGCCAAAATTCTATGACATATGCAGAATCTGAATTCTTTTACTCCAATTAGAGAAATTTCAATTAGGCCCTCTCCTTGATTTGGTTGAACATAACCACATCATCTAGGTCTTCTCAAAGTGTGCTTTCTTTCAAACTTTGCATTTTTCACCTTAAAGCTATTGTTTTCTCTCAATGACCTGCAAAATACTAAAATACCAAAACTAACCAAAAACATTAGAAAATAATAAAGCTAAAGGTTTAGTAAATGCAAATTAAGGGGTCTATATATGCAATATTTGGCACTCATCATAATCCAAGTAGGATTTTAAGAGTTTATAAAGTAAACGATAGAGGAGATTCATGTGAAGCAATTAAATTGTTGTTGATGTTGCTTAAGGAATAAATTTCACAACTAAAGTTTGGGGATAGTTTGCCACAATGACTAAGAGTTTGAAGGACTAAGGATAAATTAAAGTATATGGTATAGAGGAATGATAATGATTCACCTTAAGTTATAGTTTAAATAATAAGTTTTGAACTAAGGAGGGGAGACTTAGTGAATTGACTCGCACTTGTGATGAAAAAAAATATATGAAAGAGATAAGTGATACTTGTAAGGTTTTATTTAGTAAAGTGATGTATGAATTAAAATGATTAATGATTGTAGTTCTCCTACTACTTCTTTATGCTAGATAGTTGCTTTTCTCATGCGATGCTTTTTGTGCACTATCCAAGGCTCCCCTAAGGTACATTTTTTTTCTCTCTCTGACTTTTTGCTTTTGAACATTCTTATGAGAGAGATTTTTTTTTTTGATAAGATGGTCAAATTGACCAATTCGCTAGTTGAACCTAATACCTATAAATTCTGGCATTCTTTCTAGGTTGCAGCACCAAGTGATAAAAAGCATTCAAAAATCAATAAATATGGATAAATAAAAAGATCCACTGCTTATTGTGCTATAAATCTATTCTTAAACTTGTCCCTAAAGAAATAGTCCAATTATTGCGGAAATAGACGGTCACTAAAGGACTAAGTAAAATAAAAGTGTTGCAGCTTAGGGGGAGTATATCAAATGAGGGTGGCTAGGCCCTAGTAAAATAAGGTTTGACTTTTGACTGATCTTTCATTGATTTTCTCTCTTGTTTAGAAAATTCAGTTGCCTTAAGTCATATCAGTGATCTTTCATTGAGAAAGCCTTCACACACACACACGTATTGCATAAGTTGAGCCAACTATTTAAAATTTTGTGTCTGTAGGAAAATTTTTGCTTATTCAATACTTGTCTCTCAACTATATGTTTGCATAATTCTGACTTGCTATCTAACTGATTTCTTAGGTTTAGATACATGCGTGTGATGTTTTTCTTGTGAAATGACTAACCTTGTTGTCTTCCTCTCCCTTTTCAGCAAGATGTTTTCTATGACTTTTTATAGTTTTCTTTTTCCTTTGGACTTTGACACTATATTTGTTTTTGGTTTTTCTACTTTGTTTACCATTTGTCCTATTGAGACAAAAAGGAGGAGTATTTTTTGTTTTGGACCGGGAATGTATTTTTAAACCGGTCAAGTGATTTTTGTCCCAAAATGGCCAAATGGGGAGTTTGTTAGTTTATGATTAGCTGCATTCTGTTTGACAAAATCACTTATATGTGTTGCTACATAATCAGGGATGTCGTTTATTTCAGAGTCTTCATTTCAAAAAAGTGGTTCAAGATGTTCAAAAAAAATTATGTGCAAATTCCAACTCAGAGAAGTCGATCCCAAGCTTCCGCCCGAATGGCTCAATCATGTGTCCGAATGCCCATCAGTCTCTAGAAGATTCAAACAGTTCAAGATTGCATCCTTCCGGACGTCTCAATGAGTCCGGACGCTCATCAGAGTTCGACAAGAAATCGGATTTCCTTCTCAAACACAGATATGGGAAGACAGTTGCATCCGTCCGGACGACAAGGCAACACCATCCGGACGCTATCCTTGATAAAGGCAAGACGTGAAGAAGAATTGCAACTGTCCGAACGTCAGGGCAACACCGTCTGGACGCGGTCCTTATTATGTGGTATTTATGTGCAGTAAAAATGCAACCGTCCGGACACTAGGGCAACACTGTCCGGACGCGGCCCTGATATGGTATTGTGTGAAGCACGTTATGGAAACCCAGTTGCACAGTTGTTCGTCTAGACGGCCTTAACTTGCGTCTAGATGCCGCCTAGAGAAAATCAAATCAGTGTCGATTTAGGTCTCCTGTAGCCTATAAATAGAGAAATTGTGAAGATCTGCTAGCTCTCAAGCCATTACCGTTGTGTGCTGTTGTTATGCTCGTTATTGAAGTCTATCTTAGGGAGGAGCCCTAAGGTAAAGAAATCCATAAAAGACCCCTTCAAGTAGGAGACTTGGTTGGGAGGCGTTCACGTCGGGTTACGTGTCAATGTGCTAGATACAATCGTTGCATCGAGTATGTGAGTATTACTGTCTATGTACTAGCTTTGTCTTCTAATAGTGGTTTTACTGGGTTTGGCTGGCCCATAGTAGTTTTTCTCTTAATTGAGTTTCCAATTCTAGTATGCTTGTATTCATTCCCCGAAGTTGTGAGTGCTTGTATATGCGTATAGATGAGTATTATGTTAATGCATGGTGACATATGATTTCACACTTAAATATGCTAACATACTAGTGATCCCCGAAGTTGTAGAAAGTTGGCGTTTGAGTATATCTTGGTTATGAAGTCATGTGTTCTCGTGTTTAGATATGCCTATATACAGTAATTTTTTGAAGTTTTGAAATGCTTGCATATGAGTATAAAAGGAAAACATCGAGTTAATAATAGTTGTTATGGTAAACATAAGGTAAAAAAGAAAATAATTGGCCCATTGCAAAACTTATTGAGTTTTATACTACTGAGCTTGTGGACTCATACAATACGTGGTGATGTTCCTCAACCGACACGCTTTGAGACCTTACAAACAATATTTGAATATTTGCCCCAAGAAAGCTAAAATTCAGATTTTTTTATAGAAAACCCCGACCCAATCATTTATAAATGAAACACGAACCAAAGGTTTATAGTAACAAACCCCGACCCAATAATTATAATTGAATCACGAACCGAAGGTATAAAATTTGAATGCCACAAGGATGAATCAATGATAAGTTCACAAGTTCTCTGAAGAACCAATAGACGAAACAAACTTCACGTTTTCTTTTATTTTCATTCAATGATACTTCATTACAATGAGTGCAGGCAATATTTATAACATTTTCAGCCCTACACGCCCACTATAATGAAAAGGAAACTAACATATTCCGAAAATAAGAAAATAGATTAAAAAAAAAAAAAAAAAGACCAAAAACATAGAAGCCTAAAATTTAACACTAATAATAGGCAAGTCAATTAACCAATTAATTGGCATAGAATTGGCAAGTCAATCAGCCAATTAATTTGTATGAAATAAGCAAGTCAATCAGCCAATTAATTGGTCTGAAATTAGAAAGTAATCAACCACCTTCTCCTTCTAATTCTACGCCCAATCAAGCCATAATCAGCAATTAATCCACACCATTTCTAAGGAAATTACAGCCATTAATCTACGCCCAATCAAGCAAGATCAGCCCCATCAAAAGCTTGGATTAAATTTGACTTTATCTTCCTTTGGGCCAAGCTTGGAATGCCCTACTTTAGAATCACCACAAATCTCTTGAATCGGCCCATTAAGTGCTTCTTTAATCTTCTTGAATCTTGCTCTAGTAATAGGCCCAGCTGGAACATGCAATGGATCCTTTAAAGGTGCATGTTGATTCACATCATTCCTCCTCTCTTCAAAACGATTTGACCTCGAATCGTCACCTTTTTCTCCTCGGAGTAGTAGTAGCACTCAAAAATGAACTCCACCTTCTTCTTTTTTTTCTTTTTTGATGTCTCTTTTCTTTTTTCTTTTTCTTTTTTTGAACTCTCGGCCTCACAATTTTTTTTCAACTCATTCTCTCTTTTCAATTTCATTTGATCCCCATACACTTGTCTTGGAGTCAATGGTACAAGAGTAACAGTTTTATTGTCTTTTACAAAAGAATGCATATTCTTAAACCCATCATGAGTAACATTCATGTCAAATTGCCATGGCCTGCCCAATAATATGTGACCCGCTTGCATTGGAACAACATCACAAAGTACTTCATCTTTGTACTTCCCAATTGAAAAAGAAATTAGCACTTGCTTATTTACCTTATCCTCCTCACAATCATTCAACCACTGCAATTTATACGGTCTAAGGTGTTTCAAGGTAGGTAAATTCAGTTTTTCAACTAAAGTAGTGCTACCCACATTAGTACAACTTCCCCCATCAATGATCATACTACATACCTTGTTGTTGATGTGGCATCTAGTATGAAAAATGTTCTCCCTCTGTTGTTCAATGTCATTTTGTTTGACTTGGACACTTAAAGTACGCCTAGCCACAAGTGACTCACCCTCCACCGGATACTCCACATCATCATCACAAGCATCCTCATGCGGTGGCATTTGGTCATCATCGCCCTTGCTTTCAATTTCCACCTCTCCATCAACACATGCGATCAATGTCTTCTTATTTGGGCATTGTGAAGCTATGTGACCTACTCTCAAACAATGAAAACACTTAATATCACGATTACGAGTTTGGGATTTAGTTTTACCTTTGTTGACACAGGGAACTTCATCTCTCTTTTTTGGTGGTTCGGTTTTGGACTTTAAAACAGTCCCTTCGTCCTTCCTCCATGAAGTAGAGGAGCACGGATTTTGAAATGGCCGAGTTCCTTTCCTTTTAAGCTGTCGTTCCACCTTTATTGCCATGTGCACCATGTCCTCCAATTCCACATGGTGTTGCAACTCGACCACGTTGGGAATGTCTCAGTTCAGCCCATTCAAAAACCTTGCCATGGTAGCTTCTCTATCCTCCTCTATATTAGCCTGAATCATGGCGATCTCCATCTCTTTGTAGTAGTCATCCACTCTCCTATAGCCTTGAGTAAGACTTTGTAATTTCTGATACAAGTCCCTACAGTAGTGACTAGAGACAAACCGCCTCCTCATGATGGACTTCATTTCCTCTCCCATCTCAATAGGCCTCTCATGGTTTCTCCCCCTATTCATGACAAGTTGATCCCACCATATAATAGCATAGTCAGTAAACTTAATGACAACAAGTTTTACTGACTTAAGACCCAACAAACAATAGTGGAATATTTACCCCAAGAAAGCTAAAATTTAGATTTTTTTATAGAAAACCCTCACCCAACGTTTATAATTGAAATGCGAACCTAAGGTATAAAGTAACAAACCCTAACCCAATAATTATAATTGAATCACAAACCGAAGGTATAAAATTTGAACGCCACAAAGAAGAATCCTTGATAAATTCACAAGTTCTCTGAAGAACCAATACAGGAAACAAGCTCACGTTTTCTTTTATTTTCATCCCATGTGTCCTTCAGGATCGTTTTTCACTTGGAACGATGGCATCTTCATTTTGATGTTTCCTACTTTTTGTCAATCCCATCTTGCCATCTCAGATCTCTTCGGAAACCTCTACCACGCCTTTCTCCCCTTGGCACGAACCTACCCTCACTGTTAAATGAAGCTTGATCCTCTTCATCTTCGAACTCATCCTCGTGGTCGTCATCAGAATCATCCATGGGCGCACACCTTTCTTGCCTTCTAGCATTAGGGACTCTTTGGGGACGCTCCTTGTGCCAAGCAGCAATAACAGCGTCTTGCCTATCCATCAAATCCCAAATCTCATTAAACACCACATTCATGTGTACAAATTGTTGTTGCATAGATTGCAACACGAAGGACGACTCCTCCCTCCCTCACAACACTCCCTCGCGTGTTTGCACTCAAATTATGTCACTCACACTCGTGTTTCACTCTTAAATTGGCTTTTTCCCGATATTTGTCTCACACTCTCTTGCCTTTTTTCACTTGTAGTTTTCCATTTTCAATTCTTTATTAAACTAATAAACTTGATTAAGAAATTCAACTCGTAGTATTTGAACCAATACCAACGGCAGAAAATATTGTAGAAACAACGAATCAAAAGATGACAAAATTAGATTTTTTTGAGAGAAACCAAAACTACAAAAGTCACGATTCAAGAAAAAAAAAAAAAATTGATAAGCAAAGTGAATGATAGTATCTATTGCTTCAATAACACATTTTTTTCCCTCTTCTTTCTCTCTCTCTTTTTCTTTTTTCTTTTTTCTTTTTTTTTTAACTTGGTGCACGAAACAAAACAAGAATAAGGAACAATGAACACAAACGGAACAAGATAGGATAATAACCAGAACAAGGAATAATGAACACAAACGGAACAAGATAGGACGATAACAAGAAACAAAAGATAAAATAATAGTAAATTGGATTTTAGAACCTTGGCTCCGATAACAAATGATGCGAACCTCAACCGACATGCTTTGAACTCAACAAATAAAATTGGAATATTTGCCACAAGAAAGCTAAAATTCAGATTTTTTATAGAAAACCCCAACCCAACGTTTATAAATGAAACGCAAACCAAATGTATAAAGTAACAAAACCCGACCCAATGATTATAATTGAATCACGAACCGAAGATATAACATTTGAACGTGCAGCGCCCCAGATTTTAAGTTATAAAATAAAATGTCTTAAATTAGAATTTAAGACTGAGTAAAATAGACAAGTCTAGAATTGACGTTCGATCTACACGACTCGACGCTCGAACGGCTTAATACTGTAGGAAACAGTATTCACATCCATTAGTTAAATAAAATACGTGGCTTTAAATATCATATTTTAATCCCCAATAAATAATAAGGAATATATGAATATTTATGAAAATAAATATTCTTTAATCTTATTATTTATAAACCATGATTTTATAAATAAAGAATGATATTATTAGACTCTAATAATATTACAAGATGAATAAATAGACAAATAGAATTATTCAGTGGACTAATTGAAATAATAATATTAATGGAATAATATTGACGATGAAACGAACTAGACTCAAAACGGACTTATATTATGCCCTAATAAGTTAGATTAAAATGGTGAAGACACGATCTAAAAATATCTATAAAAAATATCTATGATAAAAATATAATTAGTAAGTTTTAAATAATTAGTAAGTTTTAAATAAAAAATATTTTAACTGTAAATTAATTAAAATATTTATTGATATTTTAATAAGTCATCGTTACATTTGATAATTTATAGTCTAAAACAAATAATTTTATAGCTGATCCTCAGTCATGATTATGGTCATGAGTCACGTGTACAGCTCAGAAATTCCCTCTTCTTTCTTCTTTCTTCTTCCTTCTTCGTTTCTGTACACGACGAGGTAGAGAGAAAAAGAGAGTGAGACTGAGAGAGAGATCAGAGAGAACTGAGAGATCGGGAGAGATAGAGAGAGAGACCGAGATGCAGAGAGAGAGAGAGATGGGAATCGGGAGTAGCGTCGATCGGAGCCGGGGCCAGAGCTAGAGAACCGGGGAAGATCCGACCAACCGGAGTCCGTTTTTCCGGTGGGTTATTGGTGGTCGTTGTCGGTGAGCCCTGCAACCGCCGACACGTGAGACCCGTGACCCGTGAGACCCGATCCTCCATGATCGGCGGCCAGATGAGCCGATCTCCGGCGGTTCAGCGGCGGGTCGAAGCAGTGGCGAATTCTGGTGGCCGGAGGGTGCGATTCCGGCGGTCCAGTGAGTGATCTCCGGCGACTTGGAGCTTTTCTGGCGATTCTAGCTCACTGATTTCTGGTGGATTTCTGAGAAATCCCCAAAGTAAGTAGTTTTGTAAAAACTAGATTAATTTCTTGGTTTAATCTTGTTGATTGTTAGTCTTTGATGGGTATAATTTGGAGTTGATGATTTGGGTTAAAATCCCTTGTTCCGGCTCTGTGTGTGTGTGTCGGCCGTGTTCTCTGTTGATGGAGATTTTGGACGGCTGTGTGTACTGTGATGTGGGTTTTGCTTGTGTCTTACCTGTTTTTGGACTAAAGGCTTGACCGAATGGGTGTTTTGGCCGGTTAAGTGTTATTCCCCTATAGAGTTTCTAAGTTCAAAATAGTATTGTTTTTATTCTTGATGGCTGATTTTGGATTGGTATTTAATCAAAGAATAACAGATTCTATGGGTGAATTGTATTTTAATTAAAGCTTGGTTAATAATATCAAAAAATTTGGATATGATTTCTGTGATTGTGAATTAAGCTGCAAATTCTGTAGTACTGTTTTGTATTGAATGATTAACTATAAGTTAACATGTTTTAAACGGATATTTTGTTAGTTGATTTGGTATGGGATTAGTTAGACTTTTAAATTAGTTAAAGTATTGATTTTATTGTGTAAGTCAAAGATGGAAAGTGTGATGTTAAAATTAGAATTTTTAACAGAACTAAGTTTTGGTATATTATAGTCTAAAGGTTTTAAAATTGGCAGTGTGATATTAATATCTTACTAGAAATATGCATAGGTTTCTTGTTGGCTGATTTATCTATGCTTTAGAGATTGAGTTTGGGATTTTAAATTGTACTCAAGTGCGGATGGAAACCTAGATTGAATATTATTTTGATAAGTTATGTGATTTGTGGGAAATGCATTTGTGTGATTAAGGTTCATGTTTAGGCATGAATTTCTAAAAGTAATGATATTAACATTCTATGCACATAAATGTATTTGTTGCAGACTGTATAAAATACTTACTGAGGGTAGTATTGGATTTCAATAGTGTTATATTAATGTTTTATTTTAATTGGATGCGTGTGAATGATTATTGCATACTGAAATAATAAATCTATTAATATTGGGAAAGAACGACTCCCAAAGGTTCATGATAGAGATAGTGCTTGAACCGGAAACCATAATAATCACATTGATTAGAACGGCATTCAAAGTACTAGAGGAGGGAGGTCTCTAATAGTACGAAAATATGTTAATAAAAAGTAATGTAGGGGGAACATCCCCGAGGATAGCCGCTAATCGGAGAACGATCCATGTGAGTGGAGTGAAAGAATTAAATTAAACTGCTTAAGACTCTGCATATAAAACTGTCATCACATCATTATGTTATCTCTGTCCTTAAATAACGCATAATACATAATATTGTTGAATGATAGTTAACTCACTTATGTAACTATGGGGTTGTAGTAATAACCACCGTCTCATAGATGATTGGCAGGTTCTAAAGATTATGAATTGGATTAGCTTAAGAGATCTAGAGCTAATGTAGTTAGGTTCTATTGCTTTGTAATTATTAATGTTTGTACTATTTTGTATGTAATATGTTTAGTGATTTACTCGTATTTAGTAAA
>JAJPGS010000166.1:410000-425000 GCA_028654335.1 Alnus rubra | reverse complement strand
AAAAGTCTGTCCTGGTTAGAAAACAGAAGAAAACTTCCAAACAAGTCTGGGTCAAAAAAGAAGATAATATGTGCTTGGTTTCTCATACTGCACTAAAAATTCTTGATACTTGTTTGTGGTATTTGGATAGTGGCTGTTCTAAACACATGACAGGTGATAAGACTCTGCTCAAAGAAGTTCAGATGGGCAAAGGAGGATGAATCACCTATGGAGATGGGAGCCAATCCAGAGTCATCGGTAAAGGGATCATCGACATCCCAGGCCTCGGAACATCTCAAGAAGCCTTGTATGTTGAAGGGCTCAAGGCGAATCTCCTCAGCATCAGCCAGTTCTGTGATAATGACTTGGTGGTGCAATTCTCCAAGAAGGAATGTAATATATTTGACAGCAGTGGGAGATGGCTCATGGGAGGAGAAAGAACAGCTGACAATTGCTACGGCCTTGCTGGTTTGACTGCAGACCCTCAGATCTTCTGCAACAAAGCAACCATAGATGACAGTGAGCTATGACACCAAAGTTTAGGGCATCTAAATTTCTTCGATATGTTGAAAATTGCAGGCAAAGATGTTGTTAAAGGCCTGTCCAAAATGGAGAAGACTGAAAAAGGAGTCTGTGGGGCTTGTCAGCTAGGGAAACAGACTCGAACTGCTCATAAGAAGACCTCAGGTATTTGTACTTCCAGAAATCTAGAATTACTGCACATGGATCTCATGGGTCCCACTAGGACTGCTAGTCTAGGTGGAAAAAGATATATTCTGGTTGTTGTAGATGATTTCTCTCGATTTACTTGGGCCATTCCTATTCGAGAAAAATCTGATGCTTTTGATGTAGCTCAGCATTTGTTCAAGAAAATTCAGGTTGAGCAAAATAGCCAGATTATGAGAATCTGCAGTGATCATGGAAGAGAGTTCGAAAATTCCAAGTTTGAAGAATTCTGTCTCTCTTATGGAATCAAACAGGAATTTTCCTCACCTATTACTCCTCAGCAGAATGGAGTTGTTGAAAGGAAGAACAGGGTAATTCAGGAGATGGCTCGTGTGATGATCCACTTAAAGAATCTTGCTCAACACTTCTAGGGAAAAGCTGTAAACACTGCATGTCATATCATCAACAGGGTCTACCTTAGGCCTAAAACAAACAAGACTCCCTATGAAATTTGGCGAGGTAAGAAACCCACAGTGAAGTATTTTAAAATTTTTGGGAGTAAATGTTATATACTTCGTGACAGGGAAAATCTAGGGAAATTTGATACCAAGAGTGATGAAGGCATCTTCTTGGAATATTCCACAAACAGTCGGGCTTACCGGGTCTTCAACAAAAGAACAGAAACTATGATGGAATCAATAAATGTGATTGTTGATGATGAAGGAGTTCAGAGATCTATCAGCGGGGAAGAAAAACAGATTGATTCAGTTGATTCTTCAGCAGCTCCAACTGATATTATTGAGCCCTCTTCAAAAGAATCTCTAAATGAATCTTCTCCTACCACTTCGGGTTCCACTCCTATTACCTCCGAAGATGAGGATATTCCAGCTAATCCTCCTAGGCAATCACGGGTGAGGCATAATCATCCTCCTCAACAGCTTCTTGGGAATTTAGATGAAGGGCGCAGATTGAGAAGCAGAGTCATTCAGCCTGCCAATGAAGTAGCTAATCAAGTCTCCTACAGCTGTTGTCTTACTCAAACAGAACCCAAGAAAGTAGATGAAGCCCTACAAGATGAAGGATGGGTATCTGCAATGCATGATGAGCTCCATTAGTTTACCAGGAATGTTGTCTGGACCTTGGTTCCCCGTCCTACAGAACAGAATATCATAGGAACCAAGTGGATCTTCAAAAATAAAACGGATGAGCATGGTACTGTGGTTAGAAATAAGGCTCGTCTTGTTGCACAGGGATATACTCAGATAGAGGGAGTAGATTTTGATGAAACGTTTGCCCCAGTCGCCAGATTAGAATCCATTCGAATTCTTCTATCTGTTGCCTGTCACCTTGATTTCAAGCTATACCAGATGGATGTAAAGAGTGCATTTCTGAACGGTGTTCTTCAAGAAGAAGTCTATGTAGAACAGCCGAAGGGTTTTCAAGATCCTCATCATCCCCATCATGTGTACAAGCTGAAGAAGGCTCTCTATGGGCTTAAACAGGGGCCTCGAGCATGGTATGAGCGTCTCACTACTTATCTCTTAAGCAAAGGTTTTGCAAGAGGGCAAGCTGATCGAACCTTGTTCATCAGAAATCAAGGTACTCATAAACTGATTGCTCAAATATATGTTGATGACATCATTTTTGGAGCTACTTTAGACTCTCTTGCACATGAGTTCTCTGAAGAAATGAAGCAGGAATTTAAAATGAGCATGATTGGTGAGATGAACTACTTTCTTGGCCTTCAAGTCAAGCAAACTGCTAAGGGAATCTTCATCTCTCAATCTAAGTATGCCAAGGATCTGGTAAAACGGTTTGGATTGGATGGAAAGAGTCGTGCTCGCACACCCATGAGCACCAGTGTCAAGATTAGCAGTGATCTTGCAGGAAAATCAGTTGACCCATCCCTTTACAGGAGCATGATAGGGAGCCTCCTGTATCTTACAGCCAGCCGACCAGACATTGCCTTCAATGTAGGAATTTGTGCTCGCTTTCAAGCCAATCCTAAGGAATCTCACATCACTGCAATAAAGCGTATCATCAGGTATGTAAATGATACCCTTTCTTATGGCATTTGGTATTCTAGAGAAACAAATCTTGTTGTTGCAGGATACTCTGATGCAGATTGGGCTGGAAATGCTGATGATCGAAAGAGCACCTCAGGAGGATGTTTCTATGTGGGGAACAATCTTGTAGCTTGGATGAGCAAGAAACAAGCCTCCATATCTCTCTCTACTGCTGAGGCTGAGTATATCGCTGCAGGTAGCTGCTGTACCCAATTACTTTGGATGAAGACATTGCTAGGGGACTAGGGATTCTCTCAAGATAATATGATTATCAACTGTGATAATACTAGTGCTATTAATATTTCTAAGAACCCCGTTCAGCACTCTCGGACCAAGCACATCGACATCAGGCATCACTTCTTACGTGATCTTGTGGAATCCGAGGTAGTATCTATCTCATTCATCCCCACTGAAAATCAATTGGCTGACATTCTTACCAAACCTCTAGATGGTAGCAGGTTTGAGTCTCTTCGGAAAGCCATTGGTGTTTGTGCCATGTCCTAGACATGATGTTTCCATGCTAGGATGAACTCTTTGTCTTCTAATAGCATGATGTTGTATTAAAAAAAAGGGGGGGGGGAGTTTTCGTAGCAGGTTAAGTCTTTCACAAAGTATGTCAGCTTTTTCGTGTATTCTCTCTATTTTACTAGTTTGTTGAGCATTGATATTGAAAAATTGAAATGACTTCTAAAATTAAAGTGTGTGCAACAAGTGTCAACAAAAATTAAGCACAGCGGAAAATAAATGACACAGAGATTTTTGTTGACGAAGTGGAAACTCAGTTAAGAGAAAAACCACTCCGGGGCAGCCAAACCCAGTAATTCCACTATTCAGAAAACATAGCTAAATACAAGACAGTAACACTCACATGTACCAATGCAGTGGTCGTACCTTAATCTCTGACGTGTAACCCAACACGAACGCTTCCCAACCAGGTTCACCTACCTGAAGGGGTCTTCAATGGAACTCCTTACCTTAGAGACGACCTCTAAGATAGACTTCGGTTTACAGCACAGCACACTTGTAAAACGGCTTCAGAGGGATTGATGACTTCTCTAAGCTCTAATGGAATTCACACCCTTGGCAAGGCTTTAGAGGAAATATCACGTCTCTAAGCTGTAGAGAATTCACCACCGAATTCTATGTTGAAAGCATGCCTCAAGCCTCTTATTTATAGGCTTTGGAAATCCAAAATTGACTCAAAAACGGAGTCTGAAACACGCGCTTCCGGACGAGAGCCAGGGCCGTCCGGACGGGTCAAGTTTTTCTTGTCCGGAAAGTAATTCTGGAATTTTATGCAGGGCCGTCCGGACGGGCAAATCTTTCCGTCCGGACACTCAAATTACACCATTTTTTCTAAGCTTTCCAATGAAGCTAATTTCGTCCCAATCCGATATTTGAGTAAAAAGTTATGACCAAAATACCTGAAGGTGTCCAGATGGCTTGACCGAGCGTCCGGACGGTCAACTACAACCGCCTCTCCAAGATAGCGCTGAAAGCTTCCATAACAAGGCCGCGTCCGAACGGTTGCACTTCGGCTGCACGAAATTACCATAATAAGGCTTGGAGCGTCCAGACCTTGAAGGCTAACGTCCGGACGGTTGAATTGGTGCACGCAACTTCCATATATGAAGCTTGATCGTCCGGACCATGAAGGCTGACGTCCGGACGATTGAACTTGGTATGCACGTTCTTGCCTTATAGAGGACATCGTCCGGATGGTAGTAGCCGTCTTCCCATAACTGTGTCTTGAGGCAGAAACCCTATTTTTTGTCAAACACTGAATGGCGTCCGGACGGTATAACCACGTCGTCCGGACGGATGCGCTGGAACACTGGGATTTTCTCGAACTCTTAAGAGCGTCCGGACGATTTGCCATTACATCCGGACGGATGCACTCTTGAACTGTTCGAAGCTTCTAGACACTGATGGGCGTCCGGACGGAATGATCTCGTCTTCCGGACGGATATTGCTGACTGATGGGCGTCCGGACGGAATACCACGTCGTCCGGACGGCTGACAGGGAACCGAAATAAATCCTTGAAAACTTCACAGAATCTTCTCGAAGAACATAGTTGAAAGTAGACTCTGGATAAAGCAGCATCCCTGTGAAAGCAGCAACATTACATAAAAGTGATTTTGTCCAACAGAATGCAGCCAACACAAAAACTAACAAACTCCCCATTTGGCCATTCTGGGACAAAAATCACTTGACCGGTTAAAAATACAATCCCGGTCTAAATCAAAAATTACTCCCCCTTTTTGTCACAAAGGGACAAAGGGTAAAACAGAGTAATGAGAAAAACCACACAACAATTACTCCCCCTCAATGTCTCAGAAGTATAAGGGTAAATAGAGTAATAATATCCACAGACAAAAACTTTCTAAAATCCAAAGCAATAGGAGAATAGAGAAAAGTCTGCAAGTGGCCCAAAAGAGAGGAACAAAAATCCTCCAAGTATCAAATCCCAAGACCTTTGGAAATTGAACATCCGACTTCAACAATAGTCAGTTTTCCAAAGGATGCATCTGTCAATCACTGTGCTGGGAGCCGCTGGATGTCGTATTCCTAAAAAACCAATCAAAAATATCTCCAAAAATACCATTAGATCCTGTTAGTTCCAAACATAATATGGTATTTAACACGGCTGTCAAATGGATGCCAAAGAGAAATATAAGCAATGCAACTACTTATAAGGCCTAAAAGATCAGCCCAGCACACAGACATAAAAGGATTTTCATGCACAATATCTCAAGAAAAATATCCCAACAAATATTCCAATATTCTAAAAGCACAAAGACTTAAAAGAATAACGGAAGACACAATGAAGATCATGGGATGAGAAGAGATGTGCACAAAATGCCAAAATTTCGGGAAAAATCCACGAGAAAAACACACAAGATGATAAATCAATAAAAATGCAAAGATGTGTGTATAGCAAAGAAAGAGAAGCAAGTCTTAAACCTATAGAGATCTTGACCGGATAAGCAATTGCTAGGTCAGCATATGGTAAAACTGCTCTCGTTTTGGACGTAAGAATAAGTCCATCCACACACAACACACTGAAAATTTTGAAACTTGAGGAAAATTTGCAGACAAATAATTTTTCCAAAGGCAGTTTCAGAACACACATGTATAATCAACTGATAACACAATTAGAAAGCATCTCAAAACTAAGCAGAGATAAAAAAGAGAGTTGAGATTTCAATAAGCACAATTAACTTTTCCTGATCACAGAAAATTCAAATAGGCAACTCAAGCAATGCGTGTGTGTGTGGAGACTCTTTTCCCACAAGGTATGACGTTCCTAGACATGACAAAGAGCAACTAGATTTTCTAGACACGAGAGAAAATCAGAGACAGATAAGCCAAAAGTCAAACCTTATAACTTACTAGGGCCTAGCCACCCTCATCTGATACACTCCCCCAAAGAAATAGAACATATTCTGTTTTACTTGTACCATGTAGGACAAGATAAATTTTTACTTGCTCATAGAGGGCAAGGGAAATTTAAGCACATAAGCAGTGATTAAACAAATTTAAAGCACATAACTTTTTATGAATTACTGCTCGAATCTTATGGTACTGCAAACTGAAGGGCTTGCCAGAATTTATAGATGCTAGGTTCAACTAACCTGTGGTCAATTTGGCCATCTAATCAAGGACTTCTACTCATATCCAAAATCTCCAAAAGCAACGAGTCAGAGAAGGAAAGAAGTACCTTAGGGGAGCCCGGGATAGTGCACTTTTTCCATCGCATGAGGAAAGAAGCTATCCTACTTTTGCATAAACAGGAAAAACACTTGGCTAATATAGTCAAAACTCTCGAATATATCTAAGCATAGTAAATTAATGCTCACAGAAGAGAGATATCAAGTAAGGATACATACAGTACCTAATAAGCCAAGATAAAGAAAATCCTGCAAATTCTCCCTATTTTTTTTTTTTTATTTATTGAAAACCGATAAACAGAAAAACAACAAACACATGCTCAGAAAAGGAAATGACATCTAATCCCAGCATGTAAGGTAAAACCAAACCTATCCACATGGAGAGAGTTTTAGAAATACCAAGACAGAGAAGCAGCCGCCCGACGTGCTTTAACTGTCATCCCCAAAAATATCTGCAGAAGCTTCTCAACATAACAAGAGAAAATATGGGGATAAAATAAACAGTTCCTCAAACAGAATGCAAGCCATGAATAAAATATGACAAGATAGATAATGCAATGCAAACATACCTGACATGCACTAGGATTAAGGAACCACAATCCTAGGCATGGGAGACTTCACCTTTACTAGGTAAGTCCACTCCCCCTCAAGGGGTGAATGGTCACATCCTTCCTGACCCATACCTGCTTAACCCGAGGCGGTAGCTTGCAGGTTTTGCCCATGTTGTCCATTCTCCGTAGCATACATTGTATTAGGTTCAGCAATCCTTCATGGGCATGGCTGCCATTGGGCTTATGCGGCTTTCTCTTGTAGCGCCTTGATTTGCCACTCTGATTAGCAGGAACAAACTTCTGCTGATGCCGTAGAGCCTGAAGAGCCATCGGAGGTGTAGCTCTTATTGGCAGCTTCCTCTGAACCTTCAACTTCTGGAGTTGTGGACATTTGGGTCGGATGTGACCGGTGATGCCGCAGTGATGACGGGTGGGCAAGCTTCTTTTGTTTGAATGCTTCTTGACATTCTCTGCAAAATTATGGTTAGCATTCTTACACATAACAGTGCCCTTACCTTCTATATGTCTCCTATGCGGAGGAACATATTTTGATGAGGAAGAATCTTCAACTTTACATTTCCTCATAGCATCCTGCTTGATCTAAGGCCTGTGGGATTTCAACAAACAACAATTTGGCCTAATATGACCAATCTTCCCACAATTATGACAAGTAGGGGACAAACTTACCATGAGCTTGTGTACCTGTGTCTTTGGATTTTGGCATCACACAATCATTCAAGCAAGAATTATCCAAACAAGCAGTGTAACGCCCCCAAACCGCTAAAGGGTAAGTTCGTCCATTTTCATACACCAAACTACAAAGATTCGTAAGGTCTGCCAACAACCTAGTTAATATGCTAAATTTAATAACAAAAATAATAAAGATTTTAAAAATCAGAGCTTTAATAAATGCGGAAACAGTTATTTCGAAATGAACAATTATGTTTGATTCAATAATTGAAAATCTAAAGAAAAACTAAATTTATTGTGCAAGTGCACTTATTAAGGTAACTAAGATGCAATGTCCTAATGCTAGCCTAGATCCCATCCCGGCCGCCTAGGTCTCTCTGCTCATAACCTGAAAACAAAAAAAAAATAAGGGGTGAGCGAAAAATGCTCAGTAAGGTAACCCTCAACCATAAAACAGTTGAGTTAACTTCATTTTCTTTACAACAATTATTAAAATACACTTGAAATCTAAATTTCTAGAATACAAATAAAAAAATTCGGTATTTTACTTAACACATAAAATTAGTGGTTGATAAATAAATTTCTCATATGTAGGGCTCATGTACACTATTACGCCCTGTGTACTAGGGTTGCGCGGTCTACTGCGACCTCAGGCAGGTAAACTGTGGCCACAGGCCCTGCCCCGTCAGCTAATTAATTGAAGTGCACTTAGCATGACATAGGAATGGATCCGCTTTCTCTAAGTCCTTGAGCGGTTGCGCTTCCATCCAAGCAACGGTACCGAGCTTAAACTCTAAAAATCTCTATGAATATATCTGGGGCCAAAATAATAGTCTCCTCCACACACGTGCCTCCTTTATAAAAATCTCATTATCACAAATTATTCTTATTCCTTTGATAACTCTTGAGGCAACGTGTGGGAGGGTTTTTACTCTCATTTTCTCATTAATTTCAAAAAGCTGTAACTTCCCGTCTCGGGAACCAACTACACAATTTACGAATAATTAGAAAAATCCTTTATAACCAAAGCTTCTTTTAAAATAGTGATTTCAAGATTAACATTTATACCGACAAATTTTCATCTCAAAACTATTTTTAAAATAGTCATTCATGCATCAATATAATTTGAAATATAGAACAAGAACAATTAATTGCAAATATGTTTAAAAAAATGATAAAGTAATATGACATAAAACAATTTGGAAAGGGGTAGAGGATCCCTTACCTCTCTGATTGTAATAAGTCGCTGGACTATCTCGACTACTAACTAGTCACCTGGTACAGGTTTAAATAAATCAATACCTCGTGCTAGTCACTAAACTACACACTAACACCACTAGGATTTGTCTTGCTAACCTACTGAGAATGGATTCTCTAGATATGTTTAACGACATTAATTATTCTAATAATAATTAAATCATTAAATAAGTAATAACACGTTTTCTTTTATTGACATTAGGAATACGACTCCATAAAGGTAATTGTCATTAGAAATATTTTATTTTATAATTATAGAGTTTAGTAAATTCCGATATCACAAACTATACCCTTAAGTAAAATAATTTATAAAAATGATCCATGATTTTTAAGGAATTTACAAAAACTTTCAAAACCCTTGAATTAAAATTCTTTTTCTTATAACTTTGTGGAATAGATGCGAATTAATTAAAATAATTGGGAAGATAGAAACATGGCATGAGAAAACTTATTGTGAATAGAATGGGAGAATTCAGAAGGTCCAAGAGTAAGGTAACAAGAGGGGAAAACCAATGAATACTTGGCTAAAATAATTTCTCCTGTGACTACAGACTTGTTCAATACAAAGAAAATAAAAATAAATAAATGCAAGACTACGGTCCCCGTGTTCCATAGAAAAGAAGTGAGTATAAATAACCAATGGACAAAGGACATGTTCAGGTATGGAACAAGGAAAAACACAATTATTCTATGTTACCGCAAATAGAAGGAAGGGAAAGAATCAAAATAAATTAAAAAGACTACTCAAGCTAGGCTACGAAAATCATACAACAAATAGGGAATCATAATAAAATAAACATAAAAATAAAAGTAAAAGGGTGAAAAGGACAAATCGTTAAGGCTTGCACTTGAAAAAAAAAAGGAAGAAAATAAAATTCAAAGAAAAGAGAAGAATGTATTAGAGAGAATAACAACTAAAGTAAAATAATTGATGAAAGTCAAGCTTGTGATTCTACCAATTTAGTGAAAGAGAGGAAAAAGACGGTAGCCAGGGGGTTACGTCCATACAGTAAGAAGAAAGAAGAAAAAGAAAAGAAAAGAAAAACAAAGAGAATGAAAAAGTACCTGCAAATAGAAGTGAAGGAAACTAAAAATTCTTGTACGTACAACGCGAGGGATAGAAGGCTTGAAAACTTTATTATTATTTTTTTGTGATGAGAGGAGAGAGTGACGGCTAAAAGATTAATTTATAGGACTAAGGTTTCATTCTTTGGCTACTAGGGTTTTATATACTAAAACAGGTATTTTAATAATAATAAATCAGATATCTAATATTTTTAATATAAAATTTGGTCCTTATATTTTAATATAAATATATAATATAAACGTGGGACTTAAATTGGTATAAATTTATTAAATTTAAAAGCAGGTGCTATAATAAAATATTGAAGCGATTATTTAAATAAAAATAAATTAATATATATAAAATCAGGTGTTTCTTATTTCTGTCTAGTTATCCATTCTCATAGGTTGTAAAGACTATTCTACCCTCGAAAGGGGGTCGGGGTTATTACAAGCAGTGTCTACTATCACAGGCTCAATAATAAAAGAATCTAATTCAGAATCAGAAACATGTGAAGTAGAAGCACTCAAATCATCAACAACTAAATCAGGCTTGTTGGAAATATCTGAATGAATACACATCATGCTTTTCAAATTATAACTAGAGAAAACAGAATCTTTTAATTTAATCTCTAGTGAATCAATAATGTTAAACAGCATGGTATTCTCAGATCTCAAATAGTCAATTAAGGCATGTGATTCAGACAATTGAACAATCAAAGACTCTTTTTCTTGCTTCACCTTTTTAAGCTCTTTATGTGAAATTTTAGAATGATGATCATTCTTCAATTTATTAAAAACCTTCAAGAGCTTAATATCAGAATCCTCATTTGATAACTGAGAAGAATTCATGATAAAAGGTGTAATAAAAAAAATAGAAGTCACAAAGAGATGAGGATCACACTCAGGAATTAAATCCTAAATAGAGTGTGCTGGCTCTGATACCAATTGAAAAATTGAAATGACTTCTAAAATTAAAGTGTGTGCAACAAGTGTCAACAAAAATTAAGCATAGCGGAAAATAAATGACACAGAGATTTTTGTTGACGAAGTGGAAACTCAATTAAGAGAAAAACCACTCTAGGGCAGCCAAACCCAGGAATTCCACTATTCAGAAGACATAGCTAGATACAAGACAGTAACACTCACATGTACCGATGCGGTGGTCGTACCTTGATCTCTGACGTGTAACCCAACACGAACGCTTCCCAACCAGGTTCACCTACCTAAAGGGGTCTTCAATGGAACTCCTTACCTTAGAGCCGACCTCTAAGATAGACTTCGGTTTACAGCACAGCACACTTGTAAAACGGCTTCAGAGGGATTAATGACTTCTCTGAGCTCTAATGGAATTCACACCCTTGGCAAGGCTTTAGAGGAAATATCACGTCTCTAAGCTGTAGAGAATTCACCACCGAATTCTATGTTGAAAGCATGCCTCAAGCCTCTTATTTATAGGCTTTGGAAATCCAAAATCGACTCAAAAACAGAGTCTGAAACACGCACGTCCGGACGGGAGCCAGGGCCGTCCGGACGGGTCAAGTTTTTCTTGTCTGGAAAGTAATTCTGGAATTTTCTGCAGGGCCGTCCGGACGGGTAAATCTTTCCGTCCGAACGGAGGCCTTCCGGATGCTTCTAGGGTCCGTCCGGACACTCAAATTACAGCATTTTTTCTAAGCTTTCCAATGAAGCTGATTTCATCCCAATCCGATATTTGAGTAAAACATTATGACCAAAATACTAGAGGGTGTCCGGATGGTCAACTGCAACCGCCTCTCCAAGATAGCGCTGAAAGCTTCCATAACAAGGCCGCGTCCGGATGGTGTTGCCCTAGCGTCCGGACGGTTGCACTTCGGCTGCACGAAATTACCATAATAAGGCTTGGAGCGTCCGGACCTTGAAGGCTAACGTCCGGACGGTTGAACTGGTGCACGCAACTTCCATATATGAAGCTTGATCATCCGGACCATGAAGGCTGACGTCCGGACGATTGAACTTGGTATGCACGTTCTTGCCTTATAGAGGACATCGTCCAGACGGTAGTAGCCGTCTTCCCATAACTGTGTCTTGAGGCAGAAACCCTATTTTTTGTCAAACACTGAATGGCGTCGGGACGGTATAACCACGTCGTCCAGACGGATGCGCTAGAACACTGGGATTTTCTCGAACTCTTAAGAGCGTCGGGACGATTTGCCATTACGTCCGGACGGATGCAATCTTGAACTGTTCGAAGCTTCTAGACACTGATGGGCGTCCGAACGGAATGATCTCATCGTCTGGACGGATGTTGCTAACTGATGAGCGTCCGGACGGAATACCACGTCGTCCGGACAACTGACAGGGAACCGAAATAAATCCTTGAAAACTTCACAGAATCTTCTCGAAGAACATAGCTGAAAAGTAGACTCTGGATAAAGCAGCATCCCTGTGAAAACAGCAACATTACATAAAAGTGATTTTGTCCAACAGAATGCAGCCAACACAAAAACTAACAGATATATTATGCTTACATGTGGGTAAGAGAATTAGTCTGACATGTGCAAAAGTTTCTTCCTGCTCATTGTTCTGTTTGATAGTAACTTATCTCATGTGATGACCTCATGCACTATCCTAGACTCCCCGAAGGTGCGTATTTTTCTTTCTCTGACTCGTTGCTCCTAGAATTTTTGATAAGAGAAGAGATTTTTGCTTGGATGGCCAAAATTGACCTCAGGCTAGTTGAACCTAGCACCTATAAATTCTGGCACTCCCTACAGTTTGCAGTATCATAAGTTACACGCAGTAATCCATACAAAGTTTTGTGCTTTAAAATGTTTAATCACTGCTTATGTGCTTAAATTTACCTTGCCCTCTATGAGCAAGTAAAATTTTTTACCTTGTCCTTCATGGTACAAGTAAAACAAAATATGTGATGTCACTTAGGGGGAGTGTATCAGATGAGGGTGACTAGGTCCTAGTAAATTATAAGGTTTGACCTTTGGCCAATTTGTCTCTGATTTTCTCTCTTGTCTAAAAAATCTGGTGGTTCTTGTCGTTTTTGTAAAATGCAAACCTTATGGATACGAGTCTTCACACACACACGCTTTACATGAGTTGAGCAGGCTATCTTCATTTTTTTTGGCAGGGTAACTTTTGTCTGTGTTATACTTGTCTATCACCTCCATGCTCTCATAATACTAACTTGCTCTATGACTAGTTTTTCAGATAGAAATACCTGTGTGTGCTACTTTCCATGTGAAGGATCTAACTTTGCTGATTTCTCTCTCTCTCAAAGAAGGTTTCGTCAGCATTTTTTCAGTCTTTCTTTTTTGCTAAACTGTTGAACTTATATTACTCTGTTTCCCGGGTCCTTCTGAGACCGTTAGGGGGAGTAATTTTTATTTCAGTTGGTTGCTTTATTACTCTATTTACCCTTTGTCCCTTTGTGACAAAAAGTGGGAGTACCTTTTATTTTGGACCGGAAATGTATTTCCAAACCGGTCAAGTGATTTTTGTCCCAGAATGGCCAAATGGGGAGTTTGTTAGTATTTTGGCCTTATTCTGTGTTTGGACAAAATCACTTATGTGTAATGATGCGGCAAACAGGGATTCCACTTTTCAGAGTGAAGTCAGAAGAATTTCAAAGTTCCCTGTCGGCCGTCTGGACGATGTGTCATCCCGTCTAGACGCCCATCTGTCTACTGTTCCATCTGTCCGGACGTCAGACAGACAAGCATCATCTGTTTGAACGACGGGTTTCTTCGGTCCGGACACCTACACCGCATCGAGAAGCTTCTATGCAAACTTGATCCGTCCGGACATTTCAGCAGCAAGTCCGGACGCCTATCAGTTCTCGAACGGTTCACTGATTCTTTCCAAGTTCAAGAAAGGGAAGATCAATCAACCGTCTGGACGATGTGGTATCCCGTTCGGACGCGTATCTCCGTAAGGCAAGAATCGCAGTTCAAAATGAACCGTCCGGACATCTAACAGCTGTGGTCCAGACTCTGGTGCATCGTATATGGTAACTGACGATTCGACTTCAACTGTCCGGACGACTCCCCCTCATGGTCCGGACGCACGCGTATCAGATATGGAAATTGCGTGTTGAAGTTTAGCCGTCCGGACGCGCGAAGCCTGTTATGGAAATTACTTGCAGCGGACGTGCGTCTGTCTGGACGATCGAGCCATCCCGTCTAGACGATGTTCTTATACAGGAAAGATTTCTCCACGAAAATTTCATAAAATCCTGTCGCACAGTTGTCCGTCTGGACGGCCATGGTCCACCGTCCGGATGGCTCCTAGGCAAAATTTGCCTGACGCCCATTCTGACCCCCAGCCTATAAATAGGGGTCCTTGGGCACTTAGAGCTGCAAGAATTTGGTGTGAATTCCATTAGAGGTCAGAGACGTGATATCTCCTCTGAAGCCGTTTTTCAAGTGTGTTGTGCTGCAAACCGAAGTCTATCTTAGAGGTCGGCTCTAAGGTAAGGAGTTCCATTAAAGACCCCTTCAGGTAGGTGAACCTGGTTGGGAAGCGTTCGTGTTGGGTTACACGTCAGAGATCAAGGTACGACCACTGCATCGGTACATGTGAGTGTTATTGTCTTGTATCTAGCTTTTGTCTTCTGAATAGTGGAATTCCTGGGTTTGGCTGCCCCGGAGTGGTTTTTCTCTTAACTGAGTTTCCACTTCGTCAACAAAAATATCTGTGTCATTTACTTTCTGCTGTGCTTTAATTTTTGTTGACACTTATGCACACACTTTACTTTTAGAAGTCAATTCAATTTTTCACCATCAACTCCTCAACTTGCCTCTGAAGTTCCTTTGTCTCCTCCGGATTACTCCTATATGCTGGTCGGTTAGGAATTGACACACCTGGCACAAAATCAATTTGATGCTCTATTCCTCTAATAGGTGGCAATCCACTAGGTACATCATTAGGAAACAGTCCTCATATTCCTGCAACAAAGAGACAACAACACTAGGCAAAGATTCGTCAAGTTCATTGGTATTAAAACATGCCTCTTTGTACAAGAGTACAAATATAGGCTGCTTTGTATAAAAAGCACTCTTGAC
>JAJPGS010000166.1:172500-407500 GCA_028654335.1 Alnus rubra | reverse complement strand
AGGGACTCTTTGGGGAATGCGCCAAGCAGCAATATGTTGCGTCTTGCCTATCCATCCGATCCTGAATCTCATTAAACACTACGTCCATGCGTGTAAATTATTGTTGCATAGCTTGCAACACAAAGGATGACTCCTCCCTTGTTTCTTGGTTCGATGTGTCGTCCATATTTTTGAAACTGTAAAAAAATGTTAGAAATAATTCCTCACAACACTCCCTCACGTGTTTGCACTCAAATTATGTCAATCACACTCATGTTTCACTCTTAAATTGGCTTTTTCCTGATATTAGTCTCACACTCTCTTGCCTTTTTCCACTCATAGTTTCCCCTTTACAGTTCTTTATTAAACTAATAAACTTGATCAAGAAATTCAACTTGTAGTATTTAAACCAATACCAATGGCAAGAAAATATTATAGAAACAACGAATCAAAGGAAGAGGACAAAAATCAGATTTTTTTTTTATTTTTAGAGAAACTGAAACTACAAAAGTCACGATTCAATAACACTTTTTTTTTTCTCTTTTTTTTACTTTTTTCTTTTTCTTTGTCCTTTTTTTTTTTTTTTTACTTGGTGCACGGAACAAATCAAGAATAATGAATAATGAACCCAAACGGAACAAGATAGGATGATAATAAGAACAATGAATAATGAACACAAACGGAACATGATAAGATAAAACAAAAGGTAAAAGGATAGTAAACCTAATTTTAGAACCTTGGCTCTGATACCAAATGATGCGAACCTTAACCAACACGCTTTGAGACCCAACAAACAATATTGGAATATTTGCCCCAAGAAAGCTAAAATTCAGATTTTTAATAGAAAACCCCGACCGAACGTTTATAAATTAAATGCGAACTGAATGTATAAACCCCGACCTAATGATTATAATTGAATCATTAATCGAAGGTATAAAATTTGAACACCACAAGGAAAAATCATTGATAAGTTCACAAGTTCTCTGAAGAAACAATAGAGGAAACAAACCTCACGTTTTCTTTTATTTTCATTCCATAATACCTCATTTACAATGAGTGCAGGCTATTTATAACTTTTAAGCCTTACATGCACACTATAAGGAAAAAAGAAAATAATGTATTTCGAAAATAAATAAAGGACAAAAAACATAGGAGCCTAAAATTTAGCACTAATAATAGAAAAGTCAATCAGCCAATTAATTGGTATAGAATTGGCAAGTCAATCAGCCAATTAATTGGTATGAAATAGGCAAGTCAATCAACCAATTAATTGGTATGAAATTGGCAAGTCAATTAGCCAATTAATTGGTATGAAATAAGCAAGTCAATTAGCCAATTAATTAGTATGGAATTGGCAAGTCAATCAGCCAATTAATTGGTCTGAAATTAGAAAGTAATTAGCTACTTTCTCCTTCTAATTCCACTCCCACTCAAGCCATAATCAGTCATTAATCCACGCCATTGCTAAGGAAATTACGCCCATCAATAGCTTTGATTAAATTTATTACGCCTTCATCTTCCTTTTGGCCAAGCTTGGAATGCCCTGTTTTAAAATCACCCCAAATCTCTTGAATCAGCCCATTAAGTGCTTCTTTGATCTTCTTGGATCTTGCTCTAGTAATAGGCCCAACTAGAACATGCAATGGATCATTTAATGGTGCTTGTTGATTCTGATCATTCCCCTTCTCTTAAAAAGGATTCGACCTCGAATCGTCACCTACATCAAAAAGAGAAGATCAGAAACATTAAATGTAACACTAATATTATACTCACCTGGAAGATCTAACTTGTAAGCATTATCATTGATTCTCTCAAGGACTTGAAATGGACCATCCCCTCTAGGATGTAGCTTGGACCGCCTACAGGCTGGAAATCTTTCCGACCGGCTGACTCAATGATTATAATTGAATCACAAACTGAATATATAAAATTTGGACACCACAAGGAAGAATCCTTGATAAGTTCATAAGTTCTCTGAAGAACCAATAGAGGAAACAAACTTCACGTTTTCTTTTATTTTCATTCAATGATACTTCATTACAATGAGTGCAGACTATTTATAACATTTTCAGGCCTACACACTCACTATAAGAAAAATGAAACTAACTTATTTTGAAAATAAGAAAATAGTAAAAATAAATAATAAAAAAATGACAAAAAACATAGGAGCCTAAAATTTAGCACTAATAATAGGCAATTCAATCAGCCAATTATTTGGTATAGAGTTGGCAAGTCAATCAGCTAATTAATTGATATGAAATAGGCAAGACAATTAGCCAATTAATTAGTCTGAAATTAGAAAGTAATCAGCAATCTTCTCCTTCAATTCCACGCTCAATCAAGCCATAATCAGCAGTTAATCCATGCCATTTTTAAGGAAATTACAACCATTAATCCACGCCCAATCAAGCAAGATCAGCCCCATCAATAGCTTGTGAAAATAAATTATGACTTCTAATCTACCAAGTGTGTGATAGTGTGCAACAAAATATTTAAATTGCGGAATTTAAAAGAGATAAATATTTTGTTGACGAAGTGGAAACTCTGTGAAGAAAAAAACCACTCCGGAACAGCCAAACTCAGGATATCCACTATTCAAAAGACAAAGCTAGTACATAGAAATCAACACTCACATACCCCGATCCAGCGATCGTCCCTATGACTCTGACACGAAGCCCATCGTGAATGCTTCCCAACCAAGTCTCCTACTTGAAGAAGTCTTCAATGGAATCATTTACCTTAGGGCTAACCCATAAGATAGACTTCACACGAACAATTGAGCACACACTGGCAACGACTAGAGAGCTAGCGGATCTTCAATTCTCCCTAAACACCCTCTCTAAGCACTATGAAATTCTATACTGAATTCTTTTAAAACACTAGCCTAGAGCCATCTATTTATAAGCTTACAGAAAACCTAATTCAGATTAAATTCGGACTCTGGCAAGTAGCGTCCGGACGGTCACTTAGCTGTGTCAGGACAGTCTTTTGCGATCGCCTTTCCAAAATAACACAATTCTTCCCAAAACAGGATCGCTTCCGGATGGCTTGACTGAGCGTCCGGACAGTCAATGTTGTCACTCCTTTCCGTATCCGTAAAGGAGACCCAGAATATTCTAGAACACTGGGTAGCATTCGGACGTGTTGCCACATCCTCCGAACGTCTGGCAGAACCTTCCCAAATAGTGTCGTCTGGAATCCAACTCCATGTCAAACTCGGAGTAGCTTGACCTAGCGTCCGTACGGTGTAGCTCGGTCATCCAAACAGCTGCAACGCTGAGGCTTCTAAATACTGTGGGGCGTCTGGACGCCTTAAAAGGCCGGTCCGAACGGTTGCACAGGAACCGACTATTCTGACTTGGAATTTGCATGGAATCTTCATGAACATCTTCTAGAAACTTGTGACCAACACATGGCATGAAAAGAGACACTGTCCATATTAAATGAAGACTCTGAATAGAACCGATAATCCTGTTAAAAAGCAACCGTTACATAAAGTGTTTTTGTCAACCAGAATGTTGCATGTTAGTTTGTAATTGGCCTCATTCTGATTGGACAAAATTACTTGTATGTAAAGATGCTTTTTAACAGGGATTCCACTATTCAGAAGTGTTTCAGAGGATTCTGCACTGTTGTGCAAGTCAGAGATTTCGGTTCCCTGCCAGCCGTCTGGACGACGTGTCATTCTATCCGGACGCTCATCTGTCCACAGTTCCAGCCGTCTGGATGACGTGCCATACCGTCCGAACGCCCAACAAACCAAGCATCATTCGTCCAGACGACGTGGATTTCCGTCCGGACCCTCCACTGTATCGTGAAGCTTCTGTTCCAGCTTGCATCCATCCGGACGTCTCAGCAGCCCGTCTGGACGACGTCCATTGATCGATCAGCTTCATATTTTCTTTCCAAGTTCAAATAAAGGAAGATTGATGCAACCGTCTGGACGAAGTGGATTCCCGTCTGGACGCGCTCATACATAAGGTAAGAATCTCATTTCAAAATACAACCGTCCGGACATCAGTCAGCTTGGTCCGGATGAGCGTTCAACAGATATGGAAATTGCGTATTCAACTTCAACTGTCCGGAAACCTGCCTATCATGGTCCGGACGCGCGCTAAACAGATATGGAAATTACGTGTTGAAGATCAACTGTTAGGACGACCATCCCCCTTGGTCCGGACGGGCGAAGCCTTATATGAAAATTACTTGCAGCGGACGTGCGACCGTCCGGACGATAGTACCTCACCGTTCGGACTCTCAAACAGGAAAGATTTTCAACAAAAATATCAAAAATTCTGGTCGCACAGTTGTCCGTCCGGACGGCTCATGTCCACCGTCCGGATGGCGTCCGTACTTATCACAGCAGTCGCCCGTTTGAACCCTCAGCCTATAAATAGAGGCCCCTGGGCATTGAGAACTGCAAGAATTCGGTATTGAATTCCATCAGAGCTTAGAGAGTTATTTTGTGAGGTTATTGGAGCTGATTTGTTCTCTCTCAAGCCATTACAAGTGTGTTGTTGCTGCGCTATAACTGAAGTCTATCTTAGGGGTCGGCCTAAGATAAAGGATTCCATTGAAGACCCTTTCAGGTAGGTGACCTGGTTGGGAGGCGTTCGTGTTGGGTTACACGTTAGAGAGCAAGGTACGACCACTGCATCAGGGGTATGTGAGTGTTACTATCTATGTATCTAGTCTTGTCTTCTGAATAGTGGATATCCTGGGTTTGGCTGCCCCGGAGTGGTTTTTTTCTTAATTGAGTTTCCACTTCGTCAACAAAATATTTGTCTCCTTTAATTTCCGCATTTAATATTTTGTTGCACATTGTTCACACACTTGTTAAAATTAGAAGTCTCTTTATTTTTCATTGCCAATATAAAATACTAACAAACTTCTCATTTGGCCATTTTGGGACAAAAATCACTTGACCGATTTTGAAATACATTCCCTGTCCGAAAATAAAAAAATACTCCCCATTTTTGCCTCAAAGGGATAAAGGGTAAACAGAGTATTCAAAGAAAAACTGTAACCAAACATTTCCAAAGAAACAAACAAAGGAAGATAACAAGGTTAGGGCTTCAACAAGAATTCAGCACACACATGTATCTAAACCTAAGAAAACAGTCAGATAGCTCGTCAAAAATACACGAACATACAAAGAAAAGTCAAGTAATCATTGAGCATAAATTTTCCTGCTGATAAGCATTGAATGTTGCACATTCAAGCTCCTTAACTTGCATATGTTAATTCCTTAGCATTGTTATTTGTTTATTTTGTGTTGTTTTATTGTTTTCAGGTTTCAAATAAACATGCAATTAATTCCATTGATTTTGGGCTTAAAGCACACTTTGAGAAGACTTAGAAGATATGATTAAGCTTAGCCAATCATAATAGAAGACCTATATGATGTGGTTAAGTTTAATCAAATCAAGTGAAGGATTAAATCGAAATTTCTCCAATAAGAGTCAAAACCGGATTGGATTCAAATTTGGATTCTGCACAAGTCTCAGTGTTTTTTTCATAACATTTGGCTTAGATATCGGATTGCAATGAAATTGGTGGCGTTGGAAATATAATACAAAATGCAACACATATATCAAAAATAGCTTTTCCCTAATTCGGACATTTACTATTTCAAAATCGCCTCGCAATAAAAGACCGCAAATTTGGACTAATTTGGAATCATTTTCCTACTTGGATTGAAGTTTCAATCTCTTACTTGGACTAAGAGATTAAGTTCCTATTTTTCTTGAATTCCTTGGGCTTTTATGCCTCTCCTAGTCTTTATAAATAGACCCCTAAGCTTCAAGAGAAGGTGTGCTTGTGTTTAGCTTTACACAGAAAATTCTTCTTGGAGGCTTGACAAGTTGAAGAGGAGAAGAACATGGCAGGAGGCCATCTCAGCACCACGATGAGCGGCTAAATTCGTACTAGGGTGTTGATGTAGCCATTTCCAAGTAACAATGGTTTAATTGTATTTTAATTTGGTATTTTCTATATGTATGATGGTTGTATAACTGTGAGAATTGATCTTAATGTTTATATTCAATCATTATGAATTTCTTATCTTGTCTTATAAAGTCTTTTATATTGATTGAACTCAATGCTTCATATTTTATTTGATTATGTGAATGATTGTTATAAAATGGTTTTATTAGACATATGATCAAGAGGGTTAGATAGGCCATGCCTAGGAAGACGGATTGTACTACACCCTAGTTTAGTGTAATTTAGGTAAATAGTTCATACCAACCGAAGATAGGTTATACTATTCCATTGATTGTGTGTATCCTATTAAAGACGTAGCTAATCCATACCTAGAGAAGACGGATCGTACCGCATCTTAGTGGTTAGATGGACGGTCTATGCCAACTGAAGATGGATTATACTTATTCTTTAGAGATAATTTCTTGACTACTCGAGTGAGACGAGCCCTATATCATGCATATAAATAGTTCATACCAACCGAAGATAGGTTATACTATTCCATTGATTGTGTGTATCCTATTAAAGACGTAGCTAATCCATACCTAGGGAAGACGGATCGTACCGCATCTTAGTGGTTAGATGGACGGTCTATGCCAACTGAAGATGGATTATACTTATTCTTTAGAGATAATTTCTTGACTACTCGAGTGAGACGAGCCCTATATCATGCATAGTATAAATTTTCCTTGTTAATTTATGATTGACCATTGTTATGCAGTGAGTGGTGAAATCAATCTCCTATTCTTTATCTCATCCCTTTAAATTTATGTCTTTTACCTTTATGCATTTATTTTTAGAAAACAAAAACCAAACATCTTTTGAATTAAATTATATTTAATCTTGAAAAACTTGATAGCAATACCCCTGCAGTCCTTGAGGTTCGACACCCTCTCTATAGCCTTATCCTACAAGGATTCGTTCTATTGCGAGTGGTTAATTTTATTATTGATATATTTTGGTAAACAAAAGACCACATCAATTTTTGGCGCCGTTGCCGGGGACTACAAAAGGTTATGTTATTAAGTTTTAAAGATTGAAATTAACTTGATTCATTTTTTTTTTTGTTTTATTTTATTTTTTTAATTTTGGTTTCTTCATGTTTATTTTTTGTTTTCAATTTTTGTTTTATTTTCTTTTGTTATTGTATTTTATTTTTGTCAATTTAGTTCATGTATGTGGGGAGGCATTCCAACACCACATGGACCATGTTCATATTGCTATAGTTCTTATCACCATGTTAAAGATTGTCCTACTGCAGGACAATTTTCTAACTATTCTTATAAGCATATGAACACGCAGTTCTCTAGACCGAGGAATGACCCTTACTCTGATTCTTATAACCCAGCATGGAGTAACCAGTCTAATATCTTGTGGCAAGCTCGAGCTCCTGAAAATTATGCTTCACAAAGTCATGAACTGTACCATCAGGCATATCCGCAGTTTAATGATCAAGCGGTCTATCCACCATCTAACTTCCATCCTCCCCACTAGCAATGGTGCTGACTTTGAGGATAACTGGCAGCCTTCTTCTCAAGCTATACCATCTCGTCAGCCAGATTCTTACGTTCAAGCTCAGATATTGAAACTTATGGGTGAAATCAATCAGAAACTCACTCAGACAGTGACCTCTCTTAGTTAGACATTGAACTCTTACTCTAAATCCATTGCCAAGATAGAAGCTCACGAAGAGGAGCTATTTCCCATCTACTGGCCTCCACAACAACAGTCTCAACAAAAATAATATACTCCTCAATTATTCGCCGAGATAGAAGCCAAGATGGATGCTCACGAAGAGGAGCCATCTCCCATCTACCGATCGCCACAGCGGCAATCTCAGGCTGAATTACCTCCTCCGATGAGTTCTAACTTTCAAGATCAGATGATGAAATTTATGAGCAAGATGGATCAAATAAGAGACTCTCAAACTCAGATTATGAAGTCTCACCAAGAAAAAAATACCCCTCAATTCTTCGCCGAGATGGAAGCCAGGATGGATGCTCACTTTGAACAAATCATGAACCACCTCAATAGAGAAGAAAAAGAGCTTCAAAGATAGTCGGTGGCCAATTTTGATGGACATTACATGGTGGATGAGAGTACTTCTTATCATGAGCAAGCCATCACCATAATGAAGAATAGAGAAGTGGTAGAAGCTCACGTGGAAGAGAGGGAGGAGCAAATTGAGGCCCCACAAGCTCTATATCGGGCAAAAGGCGAGGAAGTGAGCATTGAGGCTCCTTATCATCCACTCTTATTCTCGAAACGCCATATGAACCCCGAGTCTCTATTGCTTATGACTTACCAAGAGATCAGGAGAGTAGTTTGTTAGAGCTGTTAGAAGAGCAAAAAGACCATCAAGGTAGAAAACTTCCTTGTGTATTCTCCTCATTTTATTCCAGTTCATGATTCCCTTCCGAATGAGAAACTGTTTGAGAATACTCAGAAGAATCTACCTCGATATACGAACATTCGGAATTACCTTCCTGTAGGTAAAATTTTTTCTCTTTGGTCCAAGAGAAGAAAAGATTAGTGCTTCAAATTTAAACTTAAGGGTCAGAAAGCATTGAGCGCATCAAGGATGTGGATTCCGTTGGCTTGGCAGATCCCACATATTTTGACAAAATGAGTCAATTTCATAGGTTCGAGCACAAGCAATGTGCGCTCGAGTCCTCCATCAGGCCAGGGTACATGATCTCCTTCCAAGTTTATCTTCTCCATTGTTGTTTCATTCTTAGTTTATATTTTTACAACAATGTGTTTGCACTTGACTAGTATTTGGTTGGAGTATCACTCTCTTTTCCAGGATATGTGTTTTTGCAATCAAGTTTGGGGGTATGATATGCCCCATATCTACTCATTCAGGTATTCCTATCATCTTATTGTTATGTTCAGTTCTATACACACATTGGGGACAATGTGTGATTCAAGTTTTGGGGTATGGAAAAACGAAACACTGTCCAATATTTTGCTATGTTATCTCTAAGAATTTGGTTGATCTTAAATTCTGATTTGTATTTCATTGGTGAGCTTAACATAATGAACACATGATCATTTGACTAGGGAATTTAGAGTTTTGTTATTTTCTTTGGCAGCATGAGATATTACTTGTTTCAATTTGATTCTCACAAGCACACTAGCTCATAGTCTGTGGGGAATGAAATTTGAAATCAGTTATGTCTGTTATCAATATCTTGGATGCAATTGGGTAACTTGTTGGAGGAATAACCTTAGCATTAAAAAAATAATAATAATAATAATATTGATCACTTTGAGCTTTTCACTGAGTAACCGAATCTCTTGCTTCATTAAGCATTGAGTGTTCATGTCAAAAAGTGGAAGTTTGCTTCGATTGATAAAATGGCTAAGTTTAGCTTCGTAGCCTTTTTTACTCAAGTTAGTAAGTCTTTAGAGTGTTTTACACCTAGTGCCCTAAAACCATCTGGTTTAGGAGTCATTGACCTAACACTCATTACATGGGTCAATTAGAAAGCTTAAGGGAGCTAAGCATTGCACAACCTACATATATATATATATATATATATATATATATATCTCCTAGATTATGACTTATGATTTTAGGTTTGAAACTTTCATTAGTCAAACACCATTCCTTGGGTAGACTAACTTCATTCCACTTAATGGTTCGAGGAACGTGAATACTCGCGTTACTCTGGCTGCTCTGAATCAACATGGTTTGATTCCGAGGACTTTTGGAAATTGTCTGGAAATTCATGTTAGTTCCAGTGCACTTATAGTAGATCCTGTAGACCAAAGCTAAAGGCTGAACACCTTCTAGGACAATACGAATGGAATGTAATGCCCTTTGGGTGGTTTGGCAGAACAGCAAATACTTGATAAGTTAACCTATATGACCATGGTTTCTAGCAGTTATGTTATGAACCATAATCTAAGCCAACCAGAGGTTGTTGACCTCCTGGTTTCGGGTTTCACAGGAACCCTGCAGTCCTGGTGGGAAAAGCATCTCACCGAAGAGTCAAGAGCCAGTATAAGAAGTGCTGTTAAGACCAATGAGGAAGGAATTCCTATATTCAATGAGAAAGTTGGATTAGGAGATTCTGATGCTGTCAACACTTTGTTCTATATTGAAAATAGAAATTTGACTTCAAAAAGTAAAGTGTGTGCAACAAGTGTCAACAAAAATTAAGCACAGCGGAAAATAAAAGACAGAGATTTTTGTTGACGAAGTGGAAACTCAATCAAGAGAAAAACCACTCCGGGGCAGCCAAACCTAGGAATTCCACTATTTAGAAGACAAAGCTAGATACAAGATAGAAACACTCACATGTACCGATGCAGTGGTCGTACCTTGCTCTCTGACGTGTAACCCAACACGAACGCTTCCCAACCAGGTCTCCTACCTGAAGGGGTCTTCAATGGAATGATTTACCTTAGGGCAGACCCCTAAGATAGACTTCAGTTTACAGCACGGCAACAACACACTTTGAATAAGGTTTCAGAGTAATTTCTGACTTCTCTGAGCTCTAATGGAATTCACTTCGAATTCTTTCAATTCTCAATGCCCAGGGGCCTCTATTTATAGGCTGGGGGCTCAAATAAGCGTCAGGCAAAATATACTTGGGCGCCATCCGGACGGACAACTGTGCGACAAGATTTTCCGAAAATTTCGCGAGGAAATCTTTCCTGTTTAAGAGCCTCGTCCGGACGGGATGGCACATCGTCCGGACGGTAGCACGTCCGCTGCAAGTAATTTCCTTATAAGGCTTTCGAGCGTCCGGACCATGGGGATGAACGTCTGGACGGCAATTCTTCAACACGCAATTTCCATATCTGCAATGCATGCGTCCGGACCATGAGGAGCAGTCGTCCGGACGGTTGAAGTCGAATCGGCAATTTCCTTCTTTGATGAACGCGCGTCCGGACCATAGCTGTCAGACGTCCAGACAATGATATTTGAATTGCGATTCTTGCCTTAAGGAGACGCACGTCCGGACGTGCTGCTGAAACATCCGGACGGATGCCAGCTGGATAGAACCTTCTCGACACATTGGAGGGTCTGGACATAGAGACACGTTGTCCGGACGAATGATGCTTGGTCTGTCTGGAGTCCAGACGGTATGGCGCGTCGTCCAGACGTATGGAACAGTGACAGATGGTCGTCCGGACGGGATGGCTCGATCGTCCGGACGGCTGACAGGGAACTGAAAATCTTCTGACTCTGAAGCATTTCTAAATAGTAGAATCCCTGTGGAGCATCGTTACACACAAGTGATTTTGTCCAAACACAGAATGAGGCCAAAATACTAACATATACAATTGTAGAACATTTTATTGGCACCCCTAGTCACCTTGCGTCCAGGGTCCATGACCAACTAAGTAACCTTAGATGTCCATCCCTAAGCGACTTTAGATGGTACAAAGATGTATTCCTCTCTAGAGTCATGCTTAGAGATGATAGCAACCAACCGTTTTGGAAAGAAAAATTCATAAACGGTCTGCCTCACCTCTTTGCCCATAAGATCAAAGAAGTCTTAGTCAATGAGAACAATGTGATAGATTATGATAATCTCACTTACGGGAATATCATAAGTGCTATCCAAAAGGAAGGCCTTAAGATGTGTATCGATATGAAAATATCGAACCAAGCCAATAAGGATAAGAAAAAGGCTAAGTATGAAATGGGTAATTTCTGTGAGTAGTATGGTCTACCTTTGGTAGCACCATCAAAGAAGCATAAGAAGTCTCATAAGTATGAAGAATATAGAAAGCATAAGAAATGGTGTAAAAGATTCAAGAAAAGAAGCTTTGAGCCAAATGATTTCTATAAGAAGGAAAAGAGGAAACCTAAGAAAAGATTTAAAAGATTTAAAAACAACAAAGATAGTTGTTATAAGTGTGGTAAGTCAGGTCACTTTGCAAAAGATTGCAAAGCTAAGGAAACCATTAAGTCTCTAACGAAGAAAAAGAAATTTAGTAAGAATGTTAGAGATAAAAAACACTGAACCCAGTGACTATGAGTCTAAATTAAGTTCAAGTGAAAGCTACTGCTCTTGCAGCAGTGATAAGTCTAAGTCTGGTCCTGACTTAAGTTTTGGTTGTAACGACACTTATTGCAAAACAATTGGAGTTTTGACCAAAGAAGAATAGCAAGAAGAATTGCTTCTTAATCTTATAAGTAGGATTGAGAATCCTGAGTTAAAAAGACAATACTTGGAAAAGTTAAGAAAACTTCTCACAAAAAGAGAGGTAAATAAGTCTAAAAGTCTTGAGATAAGTTTAAGCAACACGCTTAAAAGATTTGATAAACCCAAGGAACAAATCACAATAAAGTATTTGCAACTTGAAGTTAATCAAATTAAGTCTGAGATTAAAATACTTAAGGAAGAAAATCAAGAGTTAAAACAGGATGTTAACTTCTTGAAAATTGAGTACAAGCTTAAGTCAGTAGCTAGCAGTCAAAGCGATAGAGAAGCCAAACCTGAGCCTAAGCCTGAAGACACCCCACAACTTGAAGAAAATTGTCTAAGTCTTATTAACCGAATCCATATTAGAAAGTGGTATTCAAAGGTTAAGTTTAAGATACAAGACTTTGAGTTATCTGTAGTTGTATTGATTGATACAGGTGTAGATCTTAACTGTATACAAGAAGGACTAGTTCCTACGAAGTATTACAGTAAGTCAAAAGAAACTTTGCGTTCTTCTAATGGCAGCAAGATGCAAATTACATTTGAAATAAGCAAAGCCCATGTGTGTCAAGACAATGTTTGTTTCAAAACAACATTTGTTCTTGTTAAGAATATGACTGATAAAGTCATACTAGGTTTACCTTTCATTACTCTGTTGTATCCTTTTACAACAGACCAAGATGGTTTAATAACCTATCCCATGGATGAAAAGGTTAAGTTCAAGTTTTTGGGTAAGCCAGAACGAAGTCAATTGAATGCTTTCAAAAGCAATTCAATCTCTAAGTCTGTTAACCTTATCAAGTCAAAAGCTCAGCACATTGAGTTTTTACAAGAAGAGATTAAGGTTAAAAGAATTGAAGAACAATTAAGTCAAAAAGTCCTTTAACAAAAGATTCAACTCTTTGAAGATAGGATCAAAAGTGAAGTCTGTTCTGATCTCCCTACTGCCTTTTGGTATAGGAAGAAGCACACTGTAAGCCTTCCTTATGTCAAGGATTTTGACGAAGGAAGAATTACCACTAAGGCAAGGCCCATTCAGATGTGCCAAGAAGTCACGGAATTTTGCCGAAACGAAATAGAAGATCTATTACATAAAGGCATAATCCATAAGAGTAAGTCCCCATGGTCTTGTTTAGCTTTTTATGTCCAGAAGAATGCTGAACTTGAGAGAGGAGCCCCTAGGTTAGTCATTAACTACAAGCCCCTCAACAAAGTCTTGGAATGGATTAGGTATCCAATTCCTAATAAGAGAGACCTTATCAATAGGTTAAGTAGATCTGTGATCTTTTCTAAGTTTGACATGAAGAGTGGATTTTGGCAAATCCAGATTCATGGGAAGGATAAGTATAAAACTGCATTTGTCATGCCCTTAGGACAATACGAATGGAATGTAATGCCTTTAGGTCTTAAGAATGCCCCAAGTGAGTTTCAGAATATCACGAATGATATTCTTAGCCCCCAAAGTAAATTCCCCATAGTCTACATAGATGATGTTCTCATCTTCTCTAAGTCCATTGAAGAACACTAGAAACATTTGAACTCGTTTCTAGAAGTCATTAAAACTAATGGTCTAGTAGTTTCTGCTACTAAAATCAAGTTGTTCCAAACCAACATTCGATTTCTTGGATATAATATCCACCAATCGAAAATAAGCCCAATCAGCAAAGTCATCCAATTTGCTGATAAGTTTCCTGATGAAATCCTTGAGAAATCCCAACTCCAGCGGTTCCTTGGATCTCTTAACTATGTTGCTGATTTTTATCAGAATCTTCGAAAGAAGTGTAAGCCATTATTTGATAGACTTCAGAAAAATCCTCCTCCATGGACTGAAATCCATACCTCTGTGGTCAAAGAAGTTAAGCTCCATGTCCAGACATTACCTTGTCTTGGTATTCCAACCATTGAGTCTTTCAAAATTGTTGAGACCGATGCCTCCGACATTGGGTATGGTGGTATTCTTAAACAGTAAGTTCATTCCAACCAACCTGAACAAATTGTTCGTTTCCATTCAGGTGTTTGGAATTCAGCCCAGAAGAATTATAGTACTATTAAGAAAGAAATTTTATCTATAGTACTATGTATTTCAAAATTCCAAGATGACCTTTTAAATCAAAAGTTTTTAATAAGAGTAGATTGCATGAGTGCAAAACATGTTTTAGAAAAAGATGTTCAAAACATTGCATCTAAACAGATTTTTGCAAGATGGCAAGCAATTCTAAGCATATTTGATTTTGACATTGAATGTATCAAGGGAAGTCAAAATTCAATCCCTGATTTCTTAACCCGTGAATTTTTGCAAGGAAAAAATGGCTGATAAGAAGATGGCCTCAGCCAGTAAGTCCAAATTAAGTCCAGATACTAAGCCCTTTGGGCTTGTCACCCCAAGCCAACTAAGCTCTCAAGACCTCATCCTAAGAAACTCACCTGTCCAAATGGTGAACCATTTTACTACCCTAGGTAGTAGTACCATAAGTCCAAGGCCGTCTTTCCAGTCTGCCTTAATAAGTCCTCCAAGCCCTTATGATCCTTTTTGAAAAATTGAATTGACTTCTAAAAATAAAGTGTGTGCATAAGTGTCAACAAAAATTAAAGCACAGCAGAAAGTAAATGACACATAGATTTTTGTTGACGAAGTGGAAACTCAGTTAAGAGAAAAACCACTCCGGGGTAGCCAAACCCAGGAATTCCACTATTCAGAAGACATAGCTAGATACAAGACAGTAACACTCACATGTACCGATGCAGTGGTCGTACCTTGATCTCTAACGTGTAACCCAACACGAACGCTTCCCAACCAAGTTCACCTACCTGAAGGGGTCTTCAATGGAACTCCTTACCTTAGAGTCGACCTCTAAGATAAACTTCAGTTGAAGCACAGCAACAGCACACTTGGACAAGGCTTCAGAGGAAATATCACGTCTCTGAGCAGTTGAGGAATTCAATACAGAATTCTTGCAGTTCTCAGTGCCCAGGGGCCTCTATTTATAGGCTGGGGGCTAAAATGAGCGTCAGGCAAAATATACCTGGGCACCGTCCGGACGGTGGACATGGGCCGTCCGGACGGACAACTGTGTGACAAGATTTTCTGAAAAATTCGCGGAGAAATCTTTCTTGTTTAAGGACATCGTCCGGACGGGATGGCACATCGTCTGGACGGTCACACGTCCGCTACAAGTAATTTCCTTATAAGGCTCTCGAGCGTCCGGACCATGGGGGATGAGCGTCAGACGGCTATTCTTCAACACGCAATTTCCATATCGGTAATGCGCGCGTCGGGACTGTGATAGGCAGTCGTCCGGACAGTTGAAGTCGAATCGGCAATTTCCTTCTTTGATGCACGCGCGTCCGGACCAAAGCTGTCAGACGTCCGGACGGTCATATTTGAATTGCGATTCTTGCCTTACGGAGACGCGCGTCAGGACGGGATACCACATCGTCCAGACGATTGATTGACCTTCCCTTTCTTGGAACTTGGACAGAAATCAGAAGCTGATCGAGTACTGGGAGGTGTCCGGACGTGCTGTTGAAACGTCCGGACGGATGCAAGCTGTCACAGAAACTTCTCGATACAGTATGGGGTCCGGACGGAATGAACACTTCGTCCGGACGGATGATGTTGGTTTGTCTAGCGTCCGGACGGGATGACACGTCGTCCAGACGGATGGAACAGTGGACAGATGGGCGTCCCGACGGGATGGCTCGATCGTCCAGACGGCTGACAGGGAACTTGAATTCTTTTGACTCGCAGACTCTGAATAGTGGAATCCCTGTTTACAGCATCTTTACACTTAAGTGATTTTGTCCAAACACAGAATGAGGACAAAATACTAACAAACTCCCCCTTTGGCCATTCTGGGACAAAAATCACTTGACCGGTTTGGAAATACATTCTCGGTCCAAAATAAAAATTACTCCCCCTTTTTGTCACAAAGGGACAAAGGGTAAACCAGAGTAATAAAAACTAATTGTCATAAAAATTACTCCCCCTAACGGTCTCGGAAGGACCCGGGAAACAGAGTAATATAAGTTCAACAGTTATAAAAAACATAGTCTGAAAAATTGCTGAATAGGGAGAAAGCAGCAAAGTAAGGGCCTTCACAAGTATTGTAGCGCACGCAAGTATTTCTGTCCGAAAAACTAGTCATAGAGCAGGTCAGAATTATGAGAACATGGAGATGATAGACCAGTATAGAAGAAACAAAAGTTACCCTGCCTAAATAATGAAGATAACCAGCTCAACTCATGCAATGCGTGTGTGTGTGTGAAGACTGATCCCACAGGGTTTGAAAAATCATGACACGAGCAACCGGATTTCATAAAGAAGAGAAAGAATCCGTGACAGATTAGCCAAAAGTCAAACCTTACTCTTACTAGGGCCTAGCCATCCTCATCTGATACACTCCCCCTGAGATACAGCACCGAATTGTTTTACTTGTACCATGAAGGACAAGATAAATTTTTACTTGCTCATAGAGGGCAAGGCATATTGCAGATTCAGTACAGAAGCAGGGATTAAACAATTTTTAAAGCACAAAAATCATATGAATAACTACTCAATTCTTATGGTGCTGCAAGCTAGAGGAAATGCCAGAGTTTTGAGATCCTAGGTTCAACTAGCCTGTAGTCAATTTGACCATCTTATCACAAACCTCTTCTCTTATTCAGAAAGTCTAGAAGCAACCAGTCAGAGAAGGAAAAATGCATACCTTTGGGGAGTCTAGGATAGTGCATAAGATCATCACATGAGACAAGCGATTATCAAACAAAAACAATGAGCAGGGAAAAACTTTTGTACATGTCAGACTGATGTTTTCACCCACGTGTAAACATAATATATCAATGCTCAACAGACTAGTAAACTAGAAAGAATACATGAAATAGCTGACATACCTTGTGAAAGACTTACCCTGCTACAAAGACTTCCCCCTTTTTTTTCTTTTCTTTTTTTTTCTTTTTTTTTTTTATTACAACATCATGCTATCAGAGGACAAAGAGTTCATCCAAGCATGGAACATCATGTCTAGGACATGGCACAAACACCAATGGCTTTACAAAGAGACTCAAACCTGCTACCATCTAGAGGTTTGGTAAGTATATCAGCCAATTGATTTTCAATGGGAATGAATGAGAGAGACACCACCTCAGATTCCACCAGATCACGTAAAAGGTGATGTCTGATGTCGATGTGCTTGGTCCGAGAGTGTTGAACGGGATTCTTTGAAATGTTAATCGCACTAGTATTATCACAATTGATAATCATAGTATCTTGAGAGAATCCGTAGTCCCCCAGCAGCGTCTTCATCCACAATAATTGAGTGCAGCAGCTACCCGCAGCAATATACTCAGCCTCAGCAGTGGAGAGAGAAATAGACGCTTGCTTCTTGCTCATCCAAGCTACCAGATTGTTACCCACATAGAAGCATCCTCCATAGGTGCTTTTTCTATCATCAGCATTTCTAGCCCAATCTGCATCAGAGTATCCTGGAACAACAAGATTTGTTTCTCTAGAATACCATATACCATATACCATAAGAGAGGGTATCATTTACATACCTGATGATACGCTTAACTGCAGTGAGATGGGATTCCTTAGGATTTGCTTGGAAACGAGCACAAACACCCACACTGAAAGCAATGTCTGGTCGGCTAGCTGTAAGATACAGGAGGCTCCCTATCATACTCCTGTAAAGTGATGAATCAATAGATTTGCCTACAATATCACTACTGATCTTGACACTGGTGCTCATGGGAGTGCGAGCACAACTTTTTCCATCCAACCCAAAACGTTTGACCAGATCCCTAGCATATTTAGACTGAGAAATGAAGATGCCTTCAGCAGTTTGCTTAACTTGAAGGCCAAGGAAGTAGTTCAGCTCACCAATCATGCTCATTTCAAATTCCTGCTTCATTTCCTCAGAGAACTCATGGGCAAGAGAGTCTAAAGTAGCTCCAAAAATAATGTCATCAACATAAATTTGAGCGATGAGTTTATGAGTACCTTGTTGCCTGATAAACAGAGTTCGATCAGCTTGTCCCCTTGTGAATCCCTTAGCCAGGAGATAAGTGGTGGGACGCTCATACCATGCCCGAGGAGCCTGCTTAAGCCCATATAGTGCCTTTTTCATCTTGTACACATGATGGGGATGATGAGGGTCTTGAAAACCCTTTGGCTGTTCTACATAAACTTCTTCTTGCAAAACTCCATTTAAGAAGGCACTCTTTACATCCATCTGATATAACTTGAAGTCAAGATGACAAGCAATAGAGAGAAGGATTCTGATAGACTCTAACCTGGCAACAGGGGCAAAGGTTTCATCAAAGTCTACTCCCTCTATCTGAGTATATCCTTGTGCAACAAGACAGGCTTTATTTCGAACCACAGTACCATGTTCATCTGTTTTATTCTTGAAGATCCACTTGGTACCAATAATATTATGTTCTGCAGGACGGGGAACCAAGGTCCAGACATCATTTCTGGTGAACTGATGGAGCTCATCATGCATTGCAGAGACCCAGCCTTCATCCTGTAGGGCTTCATCAACTTTCTTGGGCTCTGTCTGAGCTAGATAGCAGCTGAAAGAGACTTGATTGGCTACTTCACTGGTGGGCTGAATGACTCTGCTTCTCAGCCTACGCCCTTCATCTATGTTCCCAAGCAGCTGCTGATGAGGTGATTATGCTTCACCCATGATTGCTTAGGAGGATTAGCAGGAGTATCCTCATCTTCGGAGGTAGTAGGAGTGGTATCCGAAGTCATGGGAGAAGAAGGAGATTCATCTGGAGACTCCTTTGAAGAAGGATTAATGATATCAGTTGGGGCTGTTGAAGGTTCAGCTGAATCGAGCTATTTTTCCTCCATGCTGATAGGTCTCTGAACTTCTTCATGATCAACTACTACATTTATCGATTCCATCATAGTCTCTGTTCTTTTGTTGAAGACTCTGTATGCACGACTGTTTGTGGAATATCCCAAGAATATACCTTCATCACTCTTGGTGTCAAATTTCCCCAGATTTTCCCTGTCACGAAGTATATAACATTTAGGAATAATTACACCGTTGGTCCCTGTGGTATGCCATAATTATTTTTCACTCCCTATGGTTTCAAAAGTGCATGGGAGGTCCTTGTGCTATGCAATAATTACAAATCGATCCCTGGCGTCAAATTCTGTTAAAATTTTTAACAGATTCCGTCAAATACCACGTCAGCGCCACGTGTCGCCATCTTATTGGCAACACGTGGTACTACGACACGTGGCGCTGACATGCACATCTTAATAAAATAATATAAATTTATTAAAAAATAAATAAATATACTTATTTTTTAAAAAACAAAAAACAAAAAAAAAAAAAAAAAATGGGGCAAGGGGGTGGCAGCTACCCCCAAAGGGGTGGCCAGGCCACCCCCGACGGCCACTGGGGGTGGCGCGCTGCCACCCTCTTGCCCCATTTTTTCTTTTTTTCTTTTTATGTTTTTTGTTTTTTTTTTTTTAAAAAAAATAAGTTTATTTATTTATTTTTTAATAAATTTATATTATTTTATTAAGATGTGCATGTCAGCGCCACGTGTCGTCAATAAGATGACGACATGTGGCGCTGACGTGGTATTTGACGGAATCTGTTAAAAAATTTAACAGAATTTGACGTCAGGGATCGATTTATAATTATTGCATACCACAAGGACCTCTCATGCACTTTTTAAACCATAAGGAGTGAAAAATAATTATGGCATACCACAGGGACCAACGGTGCAATTATCCCTAACATTTACTTCCAAAAGTTTTAAAATATTTCACTGTGGGTTTCTTACCTCACCAGATTTCATAGGGAGTCTTGTTTGTTTCAAGCCTAAGGTAGACCCTGTTGATGATATGATAGGCAGTGTTTACAGCTTCTCCCCAGAAGTGTTGAGCAAGATTTTTTGAGTGGATCATCACACGAGTCATCTCTTGAATTACCATGTTCTTCCTTTCAACAACTCCATTCTGCTGAGGAGTGATAGGAGAAGAAAATTCCTGCTTGATTCCATATGAGGGACAGAATTCTTCGAAATTGGAATTTTCAAATTCTCTTCCATGATCACTGCGGATTCTCACAATCTGGCAATTTTGCTCAACCTGAATCTTCTTGAACAATTGTTGAGCTGTATCAAAGGCATCAAATTTTTCCCGAATAGGAATAGCCCATGTATATCGAGAGAAGTCATCAACAATAACCAGAATATATCTTTTCCCACCTAGACTAGCAGTTCTAGTGGGACCCATGAGATCCATGTGCAGTAATTCCAAATTTTTGGAGGTTAGAATACCTGAGGTCTTCTTATGGGCTGCTCGAGTTTGTTTTCCTAGTTGACAGGGACCACAGATTCCTTTTCCAGTCTTCTCCATTTTGGGCAGGCCTTTAACAACATCTTTGCCTGCAATTTTCAACATATAGGAGAAATTGAGATGCCCTAACCTTTGGTGCCATAGCTCACTGTCATCTATGGTTGCTTTGTTGCAAAAAATCTGAGGATCTGCAGCCAGACCAGGAAGGCCGTAACAATTGTCAACAGTTCTTTCTCCTCCCATGAGCCATCTGCCACTGCTGTCAAATATATTGCATTCCTTTTTGGAGAATTGCACCACCAAGTCATTATCACAAAACTGGCTAATGCTGAGGAGATTTGCCTTGAGTCCTTCTACATACAGAGCTTCTTGAGATGTTCTGAGGCCTGGAATGTCAATGATCCCATTACCATAGGTGATTCGCCCACCTTTGCCCATCTGAACTTCTTTTAGCAAAGTCTTATCACCTGTCATGTGTTTAGAACAACCACTATCCAAATACCACAAACAAGTATCAAGAATTTTTAGTGCAGTATGAGAAACTAAACACAGATTATCTTCCTTTTTGACCCAGACTTGTTTGGAAGCTTTTTGATTATTAACCAGGACAGATTTTTGCTCATTAGGGGTGAGGTATGCTAACTTCTCACTAATGAGTTTCACTTGATCACTTAATACTTTAACTTGTTCTTCAAAACCTGGTTCATCTTTCCTAGGGATAAGGGTTTTCTTCCAAGGTTTCTACGACCTAATTTGGAAACAGTTTGGACAAATATGACCAACAATACCACAGTGATGACAAGTAGGTATAGATTGATTATCCCCTTTACCCTTACAAATAGATTGAGTATGAGACATGATAGGTTTAATGAACATGGTCTTATGAACAGACATATCATGTGAAATAGAAGCAATTTTATCCATACTCAATATAGACATAGTAGAAGTCAAAAAACAACACTCAAGAAATTTAATCTTCTCAGAGTGTACCAAGCTCTGATACCAATTGAAATTGACTTCAAAGATAAAGTGCGTGCATAAGTGTCAACAAAAATTAAAGCACAGCGGAAAGTAAATGACACAGATTTTTGTTGACGAAGTGGAAACTCAGTTAAGAGGAAAACCACTCCGGGGCAGCCAAACCCAGGAATTCCACTATTCAGAAGACATAGCTAGATACAAGACAGTAACACTCACATGTACCGATGCAGTGGTCGTACCTTGATCTCTAACGTGTAACCCAACACGAACGCTTCCCAACCAAGTTCACCTACCTGAAGGGGTCTTCAATGGAACTCCTTACCTTAGAGCTGACCTCTAAGATAAACTTCAGTTGTAGCACAGCAACAGCACACTTGGACAGGGCTTTAGAGGAAATATCACGTCTCTGAGCAGTTGAGGAATTCAATACAGAATTCTTGCAGTTCTCAGTGCCCAGGGGCCTCTATTTATAGGTTGGGGGCTCAAATGAGCGTCAGGCAAAATATACCTGGGCACCGTCTGGACAGTGAACATGGGCCGTCCGGACGGACAACTGTGCGACAAGATTTTCCAAAAAATTCACGGAGAAATCTTTCTTGTTTAAGGACATCGTCCGGACGGGATGGCACATCGTCCGAACAGTCGCACGTCCGCTGCAAGTAATTTCCTTATAAGGCTCTCGAGCGTCCAGACCATGGGGGATGAGCGTCGGACGGCTATTCTTCAACACGCAATTTCCATATCGGTAATGCGCGCGTCTGGACCATGATAGGCAGTCGTCCGGACAGTTGAAGTCGAATCGGCAATTTCCTTCTTTGATGCACACGCGTCCGGACCACAGCTGTCAGACGTCCAGACGGTCATATTTGAATTGCGATTCTTGCCTTACGGAGACTCGCATCTGGACGGGATACCACATCGTCCAGACGATTGATTGACCTTCCCTTTCTTGGAACTTGGAAAGAAATCAGAAGCTGATCGAGTACTGGGAGGAGTCCGGACGTGCTGCTGAAACGTCCGGACGGATGTAAGCTGTCACAAAAACTTCTTGATACAGTATGGGGTCCGGACAGAATGAACACTTCGTCCGGACGGATGATGCTGGTCTGTCTAGCGTCCGGACGGGATGACACGTCGTCTGGTCGGATGGAACAGTGGACAGATGGGTGTCCCGACGGGATGGCTCGATCGTCCAGATGGCTGACAGGGAACTTGAATTCTTCTTACTTGCAAACTCTGAATAGTGGAATCCCTGTTTACAGCATCTTTACACTTAAGTGATTTTGTCCAAATACAGAATGAGGCCAAAATACCAACACTTTTAAAGGCATTAAACCTCAAAAGCCTTTCATAAGATACCCTAAGACTTCTCCTTACCATGCTAAAGAGCCTCCCCATAACCTCTTTATTATTGAGCCAGATTTTAGTCACCTAAAATCTCCAGAAGCCATTTCCAAAGCATACTTTCCCTCTCGCTGGCACTTTCCATCAATTCACCCAGACAAATCCATTGAGTTTTACAGGGATGTACTCCTGGAAACTAAGTCCATTCAAATTAACCCCATCCCATGTCAGAGAACTCCTGGAAAAGTTATTTTCCATTCTCTGTTTATCATGAAGTTTGTTGGAAAGCCCCCCTATGTCCTAAAAAGTTTGAGCAGCAGAAAAGTCCAGTATAGTTACCATGACTATATTGAAGCCTAGTACAAAGTCCTCTTGTACCAAAATTAGACCTACTCCCACTCTTGGTTCATTAATTTTGACAGATACTTTAAGGGACCAATCCCCTTATGGTTTCACAAGTGGTGGCAAGTTCATGGACCTGTTCATGAGATCCTCCCTGAAGAAGTAAAAGAAGATATACGGTACTTCTCCACTGTTAAGAAGTTGTCACAACAAGAAGCTCAGCTGCCAATAACAATCCACTTCTTTGCTCGGTACAAAGTTTCTTGGATTTTAAAATGGCAATATATTTTCAATCAAAAAACTGCATTGCCAGACAGTTCTTTGTTAAGTGGTGGGATAAATTTAAGTTCTCTTCGATCCAGTCCCGCCTAAAGACTGAGTTTCCAGAAAAAAAAACTCTAGAAGTCCATACAGCTGTAGTACAAGCTCCATAAGCTCAAGATCAGCCTGTTAAGTCAGAATCCCCTAAGTCAACATCCCCTTCCTCCTCTAAAGGAAAGGAACCAGCTAAGAAGGATTTCAAAGCTTTTGCCCTTGCATTAGTAGAGAAATTCTATGAAGCCAGTGAAGAAGAAGAAGAGGGTTCAGCAGGATCTTCCTTTCCTCATGAAGAAGAAGACCCATCAGAAGCTCTTATTCGTCGATATGGTTTCGACCTCTTCCAAGATGCCCAAGATCCCTATGATGCTGTGGATCCGAACTCTGACTCTTAAGTTCAACAGTGCTCGCTTCCGTCGGCACAAGAAGACAAAAGTGAACAGTATTTTGTCGGGCACCCGACAAGGTTCATGAATAGTTACTTTTTTACTATTCACCAAAAGTTTTACCCTGCTTTCGGTGCAATTCATTTGAAGTAAAAGTAGAAGGAATCTGCTTTCAGCCACTTTCGGTGCACGCCTAACAAGCACTAAGCATGCTGGCATCCCGTGATTCCAGCAATCAAGTCTCTCCCTCAAGTCTATTTAAGAAGCAGAAGTCCGAAGTTCAAGGCAGAGCTGGTTACGCAGTGCTAAACCAAACACTTGTAATCCAACCTTGTCTCTCATAAGCCAAAACACTTGTAATGTATTTCAGTGTTTCTAAGTCTAAGCTTGTAATTGCCAGAGCTCCTCTGGCCTAAGTTCATTTGTAAGTTTTCATTCAAGTTATTTTGAATCTAAGCATTACTTTGAAGTTTATTCATGATCTTTGAGTATTCTGTTATTTTATACTCTGATTTTGAATTTGAATTACGTGTGCACATTACCATGTTCATCTATGCTCACCACTTCTCTGTCCACTCCACTTACACCACTCTCTACTTGTAAGTATACTCTGTTTCCGCCCCCTTTTGGTATCAGAGCCAAGTTGAGTTATTCCTGTTAAGTCTGTACATCCGCCCAAATGGCTGGTTATTCTGTTTGAACTGCTATTGTTTCAGTCTGTTTATTGCATCAATCTCTGTTAAGATTCTAGGGCTATTAGGAAGATGACACTGCCGTCAACGTGCCGACAGCGCAGCTGAGAGCTGAGGGAATGGCCAAGTAAGTCGGGAGGACACAACGGTTAGGACACAGAGGTCTGACCTAGGAAACCTAGTTGAACACAGAGATGAAGTGCGGTAGAAAGATTTCTCGTGGTAGAGGGATCGAAACAGTAAAGGTTTGAGCCGGATAGGCAAAAACTTGCAAAGATGAATAGATTGTTCAGATCTAACTCATCAGTAAGCTCTAGATCCACTAGAATCCCTAAGATTCCAAAAGTCATCAACGAAGAACACGTTGAGTACCATGATGAGGATTCCTTCATTGATGTCAATGATTGGAATATATCCAAAGTCCCTAGTAAAGAAATTTACAGGAAGAAGTGGTCCATGACACTGTTCAAGACTGAACAACATGTCAAGACTGTAGAACAAGTCTATGCTCTGAACAAGGAGCATGAGTTATGTCAACTTTTTAGCCCAGAAGCTATAAAGAGACATAGGAGAGAAGGCTATAACTTTATCCACATCGGATTAGTTCAGGTCGCCATTAAGCCCCTAACCAGAAGAGGTCTTAAAGCCTCTGTAATGTTAGGATTGAGAGATGCCCGCTTTATAGACTGGCAGGATAGTCTCCTCGGTGTCATTGAAGCAACAATGCATGATGGGCCAGTCTATTTTGACTGTTTCCCAAATTTCACTATAAGTCTAAGTGATCCCCACATTCTAAAAGCTTTAACCTTGAACATTAGAACTCAAGGATACAGAGTCCTAGAAGGTGTTTAGCCTTTAGCTTTGGTCTACAAGATCTACTATAAGTGCACTGGAACTAACATGAATTTCCAGACAATTTCCAAAAGTCCTCGGAATCAAACCATGTTGATTCAGAGCAGCCAGAGTAACGCAAGTATTCACGTTCCTCGAACCATTAAGTGGAATGAAGTTAGTCTACCCAAGGAATGGTGTTTGACTAATGAAAGTTTCAAACCTGAAATCATAAGTCATAATCTAGGCGATCTAGATTATATCCAGTAGTACTTGGATGGTACTGTTAAGATCAGTTTTGATCGTGGATCTAAGTCGACCCCTAAGCCAAATCTTCTCATAGAAGAAGTTGAAAAACCTAGATCATCTAGGTCCAAAGCCCCAAGGTCTAGCTTATCTAGGCTAGAAGTTCCAAGGTCTAGATCTTCTAGACTTCCTAAGGATAAGGTTCCAGCTAGGCATTCGTTTGCTGGTTCGACCACAACGGAAGAACTAAAACGAAGAGATCTAGAGTTGGAAAAGGAATTAAGAAACCTTAAGTTGAAGGGAGTTCAAACGAGCTCTCAAGTGAGTCATCCTTGTTATACGGCAGACAACCAGCTAGAAGATGAAGAGTCCTCAGGTGGAAATGCTTCCCCTACGAAATCGAACTTCATAGTTGAAACTGTTGTAGACCCCCAACTATGCACCCTAAGGAAACCTTTCAAGCCAGATTGGGATAAGATCAATGATGATCTTATATCTGAAGCCAACATTGAAAGAAGAAAAGTTTATTTCGAAAGGTTCAACCTTGAGCAAAAGAAGGAAATCTTGAGTCATTTCAAGAAACATGTTATACAAACCGAGACAGAAATCTTCTATCTCAATTTTGTTAAAGAGTTTTACCCTGTTGAAAACAAGGTACAAACTGTCACTAAGGAAGAATGGGTAAAGGAAGATAACACAGTTATTTCTTCCAGTAACCCTCCACAAGAAACCATAGTGTTGAAGCATAGAACCACTACGGTTAAAGCCTCACCCTTTAAGGTTGCATCTGAAAACACAGATGTCAAGAAAGTTATTGAGTAAGCCAATTACACCAACCAGTACCTAAACTCCATAGGGAACCAGTTGGACAAAATTGAAGAAAAGCTCGATAATAAGCCCCTTTCAAAAAAGAAACATAAGCCTTTTAAGCAAGAGAAACCAATAATCAAGTTTCCAGAACCAAAACTAGGAACTAGTTTAAAGGTTAACAAGAATAAGTCCTCCGTTGAGAAAATTGAAGAAATGCTTAAGGATTTGGTTAAGACCAAACAGGAACAGGCCAGTAGTTCTAACACTGTATCTGTTGCTAAGATTCCTGAGTCTTCTGAGAATTCATTTGAGACAGAATCCTCTTCGGAATCTGAATCTGATGAAAACATCAGAAAAGTTGAAAAAGCCCTTTCAGCTTTAGAGCTGAATAGGATCAACAAGCCTAAGTTTTCCCCAACAAGTCTCACCAAGAATTGGTATCCTAAGCCTACCCCTCCGGATATCCAATTTGAGGAAAGAAGTTTTCAAAGTAATTTGCAGTCTCTGCTGATAAACTATATGAGTGGAACATCGATGGTTTGGCAGAACAGTAAATACTTGATAAGTTAACCCATATGACCATGGTTTCTAGCAGTTATGTTATGAACCATAATCTAAACCCGTTGTTATATATATATATAAAAAAAAAAAAAAAAAAAAGAAGAAGAAGAAGAAAATATGCCTTGGTTGTTTTATCTAATAGGAAGTCCAACAAATTTTGAGTATTGAACCATTCATGATTGAGATTAGTTTTTGAAACCCCATGACTATGTTAAGTTCACTTTACACTAGTTGAATCTTGTGATATCTCATAATGCCATGTTAGTAGCTTAATTTTTAATTCCCTGAAATTATGAAGATGGAGTTTATTTTGTTAAGCTTGCCAATAAATGAGAACCATTATTTTTATGATGCTGCATTCTTGGGGATAACATGGTATGAAAAATGTTTGTGGGTATCATTCTTGTTAAACCCTCACGAGACTTCACTCGTCCACTAGGGAGTCTAAGGAGTTTAAAAGGCTTGTTGCATACGCTAAATGCAATCATACATCCCACGAAAGAAGGATTTATCTTGTTGTTTTTCAATTTTATTTCTTGTTTTGTATTGCTAAGGGACTAGCAATATGTAAGTTTGGAGGTATGACAAGCGTCAAATGTTGCACAATCAAGCCCCTTAACTTGCATATGTTAATTCCTTAGCATTGTTATTTGTTTGATTTTGTGTTATTTTATTGTTTTCAGGTTTGAAATAAACATGCAATTAATTCCATTGATTTTGGGCTTAAAGCACACTCTGAGAAGACCTAGAAGATATGATTAAGCTTAGCCAATCATAAAATAGAAGACTTATATGACGTGGTTAAGTTTAATCAAATCAAGTGAAGGATTAACTCGAAATTTCTCCAATAAGAGTCAAAATCAGATTGGATTCAAATTTGGATTATGCACAAGTCTCAGTGTTTTTATCATAACTTTTGGCTCAGATATTGGATTACAATGAAATTGGTGGTGTTAGAAATCTAATACAAAATGCAACAAATATGTCAAAAATAGATTTTTTCCTAATTCGGATGTTTACTATGTCAAAATCGCCTCGCAATAAAAGACCGCAAATCTGGACGAATTTGGAATCCATTTCCTACTTGGATTGAAGTTTCAATCTCTTACTTGGACTAAGAGACTAAGTTCCAATTTTTATTGAATTCCTTGGGCTTTTATGCCTCTCCTAGTCTCTACAAATAGACCCCTAAGCTTCAAGAGAATGTGTGCTTGTGTTTAGCTAAAGGCAGAAAATTCTTCTTGAAGGCTTGACAAGTTGAAGAGGAGAAGAACATGGTAGGAGGCCATCTCAGCACCACGATGAGTGGCTAAATTCATATTAAATTGTTGATGTAGCCCTTTCCAAGTAACAATGTTTAATTGTATTTTAATTTGGTAATTTTTATATGCATGATGGTTGGATAACTGTGAGAATTGATCTTAATGTTTATATTCAATGATTATGAATTTCTTATCTTGTCTTAGAAAGTCTTTTATTTTGATTTAACTCAATCCTTTATATTTTTTGTGATTATGTGAATGATTGTTATACAACGGTTTTAATTGACATATGATCAAAAGGGTTAGATAGGCCATGCCTAGGAAAGACAGATTGTATTATACCTCTAGTTTAGTGTAATTTAGGAAGACAGTACGTACCAACCATGGGTTATACTATTCCATTGATTGTGTGTATCCTATTAAAGACGTAACTAATCTATACCGAGGGAGGACGGGTTGTACTGCATCTTAGTGGTTAGGTGGACGGTCCGTGCCAACCGAAGATGGATTATACTTATTCTTTAGAGGTAATTTCTTGACTACTCGAGTGAGACGAGCCCTATATCATGCATAGTACAAATTTTTCTTGTTAATTTATGATTGACCATTGTTATGTGGTGAGTGGTGAAATCAATCCCCTATTCTTTATCTCATCCCTACTCTCTTTAAATTTATGTCTTTTACTTTTATGCATTTATTTTTAGAAAACAAAAATCAAATATCTTTTGAATTAAGTTATATTTAATCTCGAAAACTTGATAACAATACTCCTGCAGTCCTTGAGGTTTGACACCATCTCTATAACCTTATCCTACAAGGATTCGTTCTATTTCAAGTGATTAATTTTATTATTGATATATTTTGGTGAACAAAAGACCACATCACCTGCAGATAGAAAATTTTCAATAGTCAATTTAACTCATGCAATGCTTGTGTGTATGAAGACTTTCTCAATGAGGTATGATCTTCGCTGATATGATTTAAAATAATTGAATTTTCTAAATAAGAGAGAAATTCATAGTTAGATCAGTCAAAAGTCAAACCTTATCTTACTAGGGCCTAGTCACCCTCATCTGATACTCTACCCCTAAGAAGCAGCATTATAATTCTTTTTATTTACACCATGTGTAACGCCCCAAATTTTAAGTAATTAAATAAAATGTCTTAAATTAGAATTTAAGACTGAATAAAATAGATAAGTCTAGAATTGATGTTTGATTCTCAAGACTCGACATTCAAACGACTTAATATTGTAGGAAACAATATTCACATCCAGTATTTAATAAAATACATGGCTTTAAACATAGTATTTTAATCCCCGATAAATAATAAGGAATACACGAATATTTATGAAAATAAATATTCCTTGATCTTATTATTTATAAACCGTAATTTTTATAAATAAAGGATAATATTATTAGACTCTAATAATATCACAGGAATAATAAACAGACAGACTGAATTATTCAGTGGACTAATTGATATAATAATATTATTGTGTAATATTTACTATGTTTAATAATATTGTGCAATATATATATTTGGTATATATTTATGGTGCGATAATATTATTGGAATAATAATATTATCAATGAAACGAACTAGACTCAAAACAGACTTAGATTATAATTTTAATGAATTATACATAATGGTAAAGACCCAATGAAAAATATCCACAGATAAAGTATCTCAAGATATTTTTGAGAAAGATATTTTTATAAGAGATATTTTTATGAAAGATATTTTCATAAAACTGAATGATTAAGAAAAAAAATAATATCCTATATTTTTTATAAAAGATACCCACTGCCTCTGAAAATCTCACGCACCTCTCTTCCTTTTATTATTTCTTTCTTCTTCCTGCTTCTTCCTTCTTCATTTCTCCTTCTTCGTTCTTCGTTCTTCTTGTCCGGGTACAACACGGAGAGAGTGAGATCGAGAGATAGTGAGATCAGAGAGAGAGTCAGAGACAGAGAGCGTGAGATAGAGAGAGACTGGGAGATTGGGAGAGAGAGGATCCGGTGGATCCGTGAGTTAGAGACCCGGGAGAGAACCTGCGAGTTCGTGACCCAGGGGAGGCCGATCCTCCATGGATCGACTCCGGCGACTCGAGTTCTGGCCGATACTACCGGTGGGTCGACGATCGGTGGAGCCTGGACCCACGACCCGTGAGCCAAACCCGACGAACCCGGGAGAACCCGTGCTACCCGATCTTTAGTGGCGAAGTCCGGCGAGATTTTTGGCGGCTGGAGGTCGTTCTCCTGTGGTTTCTGTCGGTGGTGGACTACCCATTAACCCGATGCAGCTGTGAGACTTGAGAGACCCGTAACCTGAAAGACCCAGAAACCTAGTCCTCCATGTGCGATTTCCGGCAACTTTTCCGACGGAATCAGTGGCGAATTCCGGTGGATTTTCTGAGAAAATCCCCAAGGTATAAAAACCCTATGATTTAGTTTAATTTGTTAATTGGATTATTGTAGTCCCTGTTTGTTGTTAGATCGACTGAGCCGTGATTATGTGGGTGATGTTTTCTGTTTTGGGGGTTTTGACCAGATGGGTGTATGTAGTGTTTTTCCTCTGTTTTGGCTGAGCCGTGAGTGTTGTATTGATGATTTTGTGGGCTTAGGTGATTGGGTACTATGCTGTTTTGATGAGTATTGCATATGGAATTTCAATGTGTGTTTGTGAAGGTTTCAGCAGTGAGTGTTTCAAAGAGAACCTATGTGTGTGTGTCGGTTGTCTTTCATGTTAGGGTTGACAATTTTGGATATGGTATTCTTCCCTGTTGTTGGCCGTGAGTTAGGTTGTCCATTGGTAGATTTCTTGATTGAAGCTATAGGTTGATTTTGGTGTATTTACTGTGGATGGCTGTGTATGGGCTTATTTGTAGATTTTGGAAGGTAAGAATTATTGATGATTTTAGGTGTGTGTAAATGCTAATTTGGTTTAGACATACTTGAATGGATATTAGTTTTACTAGTTGTTGGATATATATTTTATGTGGTCTATAGAGAGTGGCCGAATGGGTTGGAGGGGTTTTATGGTGCTTTTTGGATTGAATTTTTAATTGAGGATTAACATATTTAATAAATGTTTTGCTAGCTGATTGATATTGTGATTGGTACTGAGTTAGCTGATTAGGTTGATAAGTTATATTGGAAGCTTAGTGGGTTTGATGTGTTTCGGTTATTATGGTATTGGGCATTTTTGGTTATGTTTTCAGATTGAGTATAAACATGTAAATGTACTTTTGACCATGTCCTTTGTATTTAGGTTGGATGAAAATATATGTGATAGAATTGGATGTATGCAAGTGTTATTGGTGTTTTGATTCACTTGTCAAATATAATTTGTGGTGTTTTTATCCTAAAGATGTTAATAATTTGATAATGGTGTTTTAAAATGAATTCTTTTAAAATGAAAAGGGTTGAATATTATGTAAATAAGTTTTATAATCTAAGGAAAATATAGGAGCATTGTTGTTGAGTTATATGATTTGATATGAAATTAATTATGGAAATTGAGTATACTGTTTTACTGTAATTTCTAATATATGTTGGTTGAAATAATTGTTAGAGTTAATATGTTTTAAAACAGATGTTTTGTTAATTGATTTGGTGCTTGGATTGATGTTCCCTAAAAATGATTAGGTTTTAATAGAAGTGTTAAGTGTTAATATTGAGAAATAGTATTGGGACTTGGGACTTAACCATGTTATGTTAAGTAATAATTAATGTAGATGATGTTCCAAAGATAATTGTTCCTATGTATATATATGTGTGTGTGTGTGATTAAGATTCATGTTTAGGCATGAATTTCTAAAAGAAATGTTATTAACCTTCTGTATGTATTTGATGCAGATGATGAACTGAGACTGCATAAAATGGTCGTAAGTATAAATTACTTACTGAGGGTAGTACTGGATTTCAATAGTGTTGTGTTTATGTTTTATTTTAATTGGATGCGTGTGACTGATTATTGCATACTGTGAATAATCAACCTATTAATATTGGGCGCAACGTCTCCCAAAGGTTCAGGATGAGAATAGTGCCTGAAACCGAAAACCCAATAATTCATATTGATTGTTATTGTCCTTCAAAGTGCTAGTAGAGTGACGTGGAATGTACTCTGCTAGTGCGAAAAGATGCTAATAAAATGTAATGTAGGGAGACACATCGTCGAACGTCCCAAATAAGGCAAAATTGACGGGTGACAGCTCTAAACGAGAGGAGACTATATTGAACTGTTAAACTTTGCATAGAAAACTATCACCTAATCATTATATCATATATGTTCTTTAAATAACGCATAAATCATGTTGTTGAATGACAGTTAGCTCACTTATGGAACTATGGGGTTGTGGTTATAACCACCGTCTCATAGATGTTTGTGCAGGTTCTGAATATTATGGATTGAATTAATTGCTAGCTTAAGAGATTTAAAGCTATTGTAGTTAGATTTTAGTGTTTTGTACTTATAAATGTTTATACTATTTTGTATGTAACATGTTTAGGAATTTACTTGTATTTAGTAAGTTTCCATGTATGCTTTAGTGTCATATGTGACACATGTTTTCTTTGTAATTAGTGTAAAGGATTTTTAATGTATGTCTAGAGTAATTTCTGTTAAAGCTCTGAATGTATTGTAAGGGAATTGTCCCTGACGTTTGTAAAGAAAAAAAAAAAAGATATTCGTATTATTCCGCTGCCAGTATTATCATCTTTAAAAGGTTAATGACACGTAATTATCCAGATATAATTACTTACGTTTTTTTGTAAAAAGCGGGTCGTTACACCATGAAAGACAAGATTAATAGCTGAGTCAGCACAGAAGCAGTGAATTTATTCATATAACAATAAGCTCAGAAGTGTAACTGCTTTTATCTTTTTGGTGCTGCAACCTAGAGAGAAAGCCAGAATTTCTGGAGTTTAGGTTCAACTAGCTAGTTTGTCAATTTGACCATCTTAGTAAAAAAAATCTCTCTTAGGGGAGCCTTGGATAGTGTACATTTTCATCGCATGAGGAAAGCAACTATCTAATACAAATGCAGCAGGAAAACTTAGCACAAATCAGACTTAGAATCTCAATAATATGTAGGCATATTCTATCAAAGCACAAACAACTGAGATGGCAGATAAAGATCCATGAGATAGTTGAAAGACTAAGTAGAAAAACCTTGCACCTTACCCCCTTTGTTTGTTTTTTTTTTTTCTTAAAAAAAAAAAAACAAAATCAACATGCATAAAAGGAAAGAAAAGACAATCAATCCAAGCATGTAGGGTAAGGGTAAACCTGACCTTAGGAAGAGATGTTTACCTATACCAATACAGAAAAGCAGTCGCCCGACGTGCTTTGTCTGTCATCCCTATGAAATATCTGCAGAAATTTCTCAAGACAACAAGAGAAACTATATAGGGATAGACAAAATGGTTCCATAACAAATATGCAAAGCATGCACATGATATGACAATATAAAAGATGCAATGCAAGTGTACCTAACATGCACTAGGATTTAGGAACCACAATCCTAGGCATGTGTGACCTCACCTACTAGGTGGGTTCGCTCCCCCTTGGGAAGTGAGTGTGTCTATCCTATCCTCCGTCTTTCGGCTGCAGTTCCATATTTTTGATCAAGCTCCGCATAAAGCTGCCAGCAATGGGCAATTTTTCATAGGATGGATCCTTTGTACGCCTTTGCGGCTTTTCCTCATGATACTGAGATTTGTTCTTCTTTGGCAATCAGGCCTGTTTTACAGGAACAAACCTCTGTTATTGTCGCTGATGCCTTGGAGCAGGATATCTTGCATGAGGTCCAAACTTTCTAGGTGGGTCCTTGTGAGGCTGAGGACCCCTGGGTCTGACATGATTATTAACTCCACATTGGTGACATATGAAAGTTTTGTGCACTAGTGGAGCATTCCTTGATAGTTTCCTCTTAGCCTGATGCTTCCTAGGAGGTCTGGTGGTAGCAAAATCTTTCTTTGGCAACTCCTTCTTCACTTTAGACCTCTAAAGAAGTTTGTGTGGGCACTTGGGTCAGATGTGACCACTCAACCCACAGTGATGACAAATAGGGACAAACTTTTGAGTGGGTTGTCTCCTATGTGGAGGAACATATTTTGTCTTGAAATGTTCTTCAACATCTTTTTCCTTCTTAGGAGAATTCTTTTTATTCCAAGTTCTTTGGAATTTTAACTGACCACAATTTGGTCTAATATGTCCCACCATCCCATAATGATGACATGTAGGTAGGCTTCTCTTTGTAGAATGCTTAGATTTCGCAGGTGTAATATTATCATTCTCACAAGAAACCATAGTAGCCTTACCTTTGTCATTCTAAGGCTCTGAACCTGAGGGCTTCACAAACACAGTTCTGGAAGTAGAAGCAATGTTAGAGGACCCGAGACCAATTTTGTCAGATGAGCACTTCTAACTTGTCAGCATCTGAGCTAGCTTGTTGTCTAAAAACTTCTCCAATTGTAACTGTGCATCCATCAATTTATCTTCCAAGTCCGTGATCTTCTGAAGTAATGTGTCTCTTCCTGTCTTCATAGTGTTCAGCTTCATCAGCTTCTTTTGATTGCACTTTCTTAGCTTCATGAGTTCCATGTACAAGACACAATATTCCTCTTTTAGTTTTTCGTCACTATGGTCAAAGTAGTGAAGATCGTCCTGGTCTTCATGTGGAGCCATAATGTAACGCCCAGTAAATTCAACTCTTAAAGAAATCATTGATATTGTTGAGGAAACAATATCCACTTGTTTTTACAAGCAAATCTAAAGTTGTTTTGAAAACTTAAAGATCAAACCTAAAAACCCTTAAAAACCTAAAAGTTACATTTAAGCTTTAAACTTTGATTGAACCGAAAACAGGTCAAACGAACTCAGATTTAGATAATTCAAAGACCGTTGTACTTACAAAAGAAAGATCTATCATATGGAAAAAGTTAGTAAAAAAGTCAACCAGTTGACTTTTTGACCCGAGCCTAAATAACCCAACTGGCGATATTAAACGAAAAACTGTCAAGAATAATATCTCCATGCTTCTAGAAACATTTATGTATAAAAAACAAGAGTAATGATGAAAGAATGGAATATCTCAAAAGTAATCATGAAAAGAAAGAAAAATCAATAAAGTAAGTGTGAACACAGAAAGTGGATAAAAGATATTTTGGCTTTATAGACAGAAACTTTGACTTCATTGGAACTAAGTCAAAACAAACTCGAAATGAGGCGAACCAAAAAGGGAAAATGTTTGTCTTGAAGTCTTCTATCTACCCTCAAAATTTCACGTTAATCGGAGTCAGTTTGACCATCAAAAAAATTCTCGGAGCAAGCTGCCCCCATTTGGACGAAAATCCCAAAATGCAATTAGATAATAAAGCAAGGACTTATTTGCAAGAACTTATCCAATAGGGTAATTCTTTTATTACATTTTGCACCTCAATACCCCTACCTTCCTCCTATAAATAAGCATGCAAGGCTCTTTGTTTTTCCACACAAATCCTAGACAACTTCCTTGAAAGCTTTGTGCTTTGGTTTTCTCTCCCTTTTTCTCTCCTTCTACCACACAACCACTTTGGTGTTCTTGAAGTTATTTTTCTCTCCAAATCAAATTGGTGAGTAAATCTTGACACCTCTTCCTTACTATTTGATTTCATTTGTATTTATTACTACGGAGTTGGTGTAACAACCCCCGTATTTATTTACTTGTTTATTTATTTATTACTACGGAGTTGGTGTAACAACCCCCGTATTTATTTACTTGTTTATTTATTGCGTTACTACGGAGTTGGTGTAACAACCCCCGTATTTATTTACTTGTTTATTTATTGCGTTACTACGGAGTTGGTTTAAACCCCCGTATTTATTTATAATTTATTGTATTTCTACAAAGTGGCTATGCCGCTAATTTCCCTATCCCTTTACATAAAAATATTATCCTGTTAGGATTCAAGTTGAAGTAATTACCTTTTAATTGATAACTAAAAAACAATGAGTAAAGTGATGTAAAAATATACACATTTTTAATATTGGAAAAAGGACCAATGTATATATCATCTTCTTTGTATATATTTGTTACAGAAAAGGAGCTAAGAAATTACACCAAGGAGAGTAAGTATGAAGTTACTTACTGAGGAATGATTCTATGTTTCATTAGGACTGTGTGGTGTGTGTTTATTGCATGTGGTTGTTCATGCATTGCATGTTGTGTCCAATTAATATAACGGCTGATGAGATAGCCATCAACAAGCTGATGTAGTAGCAAGGGGAAGGAAGGCTAGTCAGTGGATCCAGGGTGTTCATAGTGACCCAGGGGTATCCGAAGGCCTAATATATAACTAATGATGGGACCAGTAGGATTCCAGTGCAAACAGGTAAGACTTTAAGTGTGAGGCAAAGGACGTGAACGGGTTCAGATAACCTAGAACGAGAGGTCTGAAGTAAGATGATCCTAAAACACAAACTAAATAGTTACTACGATGCATATTCATACAATCCTTACATTTGCATTCTATATGAACTGTTATTAGATTGATGGTAACGTAGATATGAAAATAGATGACTCACTTGTTTGTCTATGCAAATATGATAACGCCATATTTGCATAGTTACTGATGCAGATCTGGAGAATGAAGGCATGGACCCATATGCCAGTTTTGATGGTTTTTGAAACCATTCAACGAGCCATTATGTGCTAGTTTAGAAATTACTAGTTGTGCTTATGTTTTGTTTTATGGCATGTAAATATGTATAACGGTGTCATGTTTAGCATGTTTTATGTTATAAGCTTATGTGCTATTTGTGGCACTAATTTTGATGCACCTAGTGTGCATATGACATGTAAAGATAAACATAAGTAACTTTTAATAAATGTACCGAGGTATTTCAGTCAGCTCTAAATGTGTTATGCTATCAATTCCTAAGGCTTTAGAAGAAAAAAATATATATATTCCGCTGCGAGAGTTTATCTCTGATGTAGTAATGTCACGTGGAAACCGGAGGTTTCTGCTTACGAATTTGCAGGCTCAAATTCGGGGCGTTACACATAAAGGCTAGAAAATTCTCAGGAGATTCTTCTTTTTTCTCAGACTCATCGCTAAGAGTTGCATTGTAGGCCTTCCCCTTAGCCTGCTGATGTGTCACAAATATTGTGTATTTGGACCCCTCAATTTACATTAGTTAAACCTTTAGTTTTGTTATTTTCTAATGTCTTGTGCGAATTTTAGTATTTAAGTGTTTTTTTAGGTCATTGGAAGAAAATAACGGTGTTTATAGAGGAATTGCAAAGAAATGAGATTAAGTCCCAATGACGGATGTGAATCTTGGCAATCAAAATAATTACACGTAGTAGTGTATGTGGAGGTGAAATCCAGAATTTTCTTTGGGCTATTCGCGAACCAAAATAATTACAAGGAAATGCATGCTTGCACCTCCAAAACCCATACACCGAATTGCACACTTGTCTAGCACTTATTTGAGTGCTGCTGGAAAAGTCTCTCCTTCCAAAACAATGTAGCACATACACGTGATGGACAGCTTCTCCACGCATGGGCAGCACCTTCCTCCACGCCTGGACAGCACTTGGACAGCACTCTGCAGCACTTGACAGCATGGACAGCAACAACACTCTGCAGCAACAGCAGCACCTTCTGCACTTGGACAGCAGCACCTGCAGCACACCTCCACGCCAGACAGCAACCTGTAGCACTCTGCAGCACCAGCAGCTCCCATGGACAGCAGCTCATGCACGTCCAGCAACTCCCAAAGACTAGCACCGAATTGTCCAAGGCAAGGACAGCACACCCAGCAGACACACACACGGACCAGCAGATTTCTTGGTTTCTTGTTAGACCAACATATTTAAGCTTTGAAAGATGTGTGTGATGGATGAACTAAAGTGTGGAGAATCACGTGAAAGGGTAGCAGAAAAGAGACAACCTGCAGATTCAGCAAGAATTCCGGAAAGTGAAAGGCAGTGGCACCATTTTGCATTTCGTTTCTTTGTTGTTTTTCTCTTTAATTTTTGGCAAGCTTGCAGTATATATTTCTCTCTTCTCTGAGGAAGAGAACGTGTGTGGAGTGGGGCACAGCCCTCACCCACCAAGTCTTTCTTTTAAGAGGATTTTGTTCTTCCATTTTCTCATTTTGTAAGTGTTTAATTCTTATGCTTCTAATTTAAGGTTTTAAGTTTTATTTTTATTATCATGTGTAGCTAAAAGTTTTTCTAGGGTTGATGATGAAACTTTACCATTGAGGAGAAATTATGTTTTCATGCTTGTTTATGTTATTTGATTTTATAGGCTTTAGATTTCTAATTGTTTTACTTCTATTCGATTTTTGAGATGATTTTTGGATATCTCTTGTGATTTCCGGATACAAGTGATGATTTGAAATAGTTTCATTAAATTGATGGCTTGGTTTTTCATATATCAAAACATTGGATATTCATTGTGTTTTGTTCTATAGATACATTTGATGATTTGGTTTAAACCGGATATCTTTTGTGATTTATGCAAAGAACGGATTCATTGAATGATTTAATTAATTTTTGAAGCAAAAGTAGAACAAACATAAGATTTGTATGATGAGAACTTCAAATGGTGTAGATGAGCATGAGATTAGGTTGCTATGATTTGGTGAGTGTGAATTCCAAAACCCTAGACCCCTTTATTTTCATTATTTTTGTTTATGTTTCATTTTATCAAAAACTCCTAAATTTGGAACTAGGTTAAAATAGGATTAGTTTGAATAGAGATTAATTTTCACAACACAATTCCCTGTGGGATCGACCTCGCACTTGCATAACGCTATATTGCAAAACGATTCGTGCACTTGCGAGTAATATAAATATTAAAATTTGCACAACACCTGCTTAAAATTTGCACATTCAATTCTCATGTGCCCAAAGCTGGAGCATTTACAACATCTATGACCTCTAGGATCCTTCTTCTGGCTCGATTTCACTGGGAGTTTCCCTTAGTCCTTCGATGAATTTATCAGTCTTCATCAATTTATTGATCCTGTTGGCGATTAAGGCTAATTCACCTTCTTCTTCATTGTCTGAGTCTTCATCAGAGGAGACTCTGCTTTTAGTCGTTTTGAAGGCCATCCCATTTGCTTTCTTGACTGGGGGTAAGGAATACTCATAAGTTTGAAGAAATCCCACCAACTCTTCAATCTTCATAGAATCTAAGTCCTTGCTTTCTTCAATGGAAGTCACTTTGATCCTGAAACGCTCTAGCAAAGACGTTAGAATCTTTTTGATGAGTTTTACATCAGAGACCTTCTTCCCAAGACTCACCATCGAGTTTCTCAAGTCATTGATCCTGGTGTAAAACTCACCGAATGTCTCATTCTCTAACATCTTAATTTCTTCAAATTTAGAAATCAACATCTGGAACTTGGCAGATTTAACAAGTTTGGTGCCCTCATATGTTATTTCTAAGATTTGTCATGCTTATTTAGTGGATTCACAATTTGAAATTCTTGCAAATTCAGATGGGGAAAGCTCTTGACATAGAGCATGGATGACTTTATCATTGGAAAGTCGTGCACTATTTTGAGCAACAGATAGTTTGGTAGTTGTAGCCTCTGATTTAATCCAACCAGTTTCTACAATTTGCCAAACATCAATAGATTTTAAAAAGAAGCACATACGAGCTTTCGAATACCCATAATTTGTGCCATCAAAGGCAAGAATGCAATGAAAAGATTGAGACATTATAAAAGAAATAGAAGTCACAAAGATCACATTCAAGAAATAAATCTTAAACAGAGTGTACTATACTCTGATACCAATTGAAAATAAATTATGACTTCTAATTTACCAAGTGTGTGATAGTGTGTAACAAAATATTTAAATTGCGGAATTTAAAAGAGACAAATATTTTGTTGACAAAGTGGAAACTCTTTGAAGAGAAAAACCATTATGGGGCAACCAAACACAGGATATCCACTATTCAGAAGACAAAGTTAGTACATAAAAATTAACACTCACATACCCCGAGGCAGCGATCGTCCCTATGACTCTGACACGAAATTCATCTTAAACGCTTTCCAACCAAGTCTCCTATTTGAAGGGGCATTCAATGGAATCCTTTACCTTAGGACCAACCAATAAGATAGACTTCACACGAATAATTGAGCACATACTGACAACAGCTATAGAACTAGCAGATCTTCAATTCTCCCTAAACACCTTCTCTAAGCACTATGGAATTTTATATTGAATTCTTATAAAATACAAGCCTAGAGCCATCTATTTATAGGCTTACAGAAAACCAAATTCTGATCAAATTCGGACTCTGGCAAGTAGCGTCCGGATGGTCACTTAGCTGCGTCTGGACAGTCTTCTGCGATCACCTTTCCAGAATAGCTCAATTCTTCCCAAAACAGGACCGCGTCCGGACGGCTTGACTGAGCGCCCGGATGGTCAATGTTGTCACTCCTTTCCGTATCCATAAAGGAGACACATAATATTCTAGAACACTGAGTAGCGTTCGGATGTGTTGCCACATCGTCCGAACGTCTGGCAGAACCTTCCCAAATAGTGTCGTCTGAAATCCAACTCCGTGTCGAACTCGGAGTAGCTTGACCTAGTGTCCGTACGGTGTCGCTTAGTCATCCGGACAGTTGCAATGCTGAAGCTTCTAGACACTACGTGGCGTTTGGACGCCTTAAAAGGCCCATCCGGACGGTTGCACAGGAACCGACTGTTTTGACTTGAAAATTGCATGGAATCTTCATGGACATCTTCTAGAAACTTGTGACCAACACATGGCATGAAAAGAGACACTGTCCATATTATATGATGACCTTGAATAGAACCGATAATCCTGTTAAAAAGCAACCGTTACATAAAAGTATTTTTGTCAACCAGAATGTTACCAATATAAATACTAACAGCTTGGATTAAATTTATTATGCTTTCATCTTCCTTTGGGTCAAGCTTGGAATGCCCTATTTTAGAATCACCATAAATCTCTTGAATCAGCACATTAAGTGATTCTTTGATCTTTTTTGAATCCTACTATAGTAATAGGCCCAGCTGGAACATGCAATGGATCCTTTAATGGTGCTTGTTGATTCACATCACGTGGCTATCATCACGACTGTTGATAAGCGTTGAATGTTACACATTCAAGCCCCTTAACTTATATATGTTAATTCCTTAGCATTGTTATTTGTTTGATTTTGTGTTGTTTTATTATTTTCAGGTTTTAAAGAAAGATGTAATTAATTTCATTGATTTTGGGCTTAAAGCACACTTTGAGAAAACTTAGAAGATATGTTTAAGCTTAACCAATCATAATAGAATACCTATATGATGTGGTTAAGTTTAATCAAATCAAGTGAATGATTAAATCGGAATTTCTCCAACAAGAGTCAAAATCGGATTGGATTCAAATTTGGATTCTGCATATGTCTCAGTGTTTGGATCATAACTTTTTCTTCAGATATCGGATTGCAATGAAATTGATGGCGTTAGAAAGCTAATAAAATATTCAACAAATATGTCAGAAATATCTTTTCTCTAATTCGAACGTTTACTATGTTAAAATCTCCCTGCAATAAAAGACCGCAATTCTGGCCGAATTTGGAATCATTTTCCTACTTGGATTAAAGTTTCAATCTCCTACTTGGACAAGAAGACTCAAGATACGATTTTTCTGGAATTTCAAGGGCTTCTAGGACTTGTGTGCTCCCTATAAATAGACCCTAAGCTTCAAGAGAATGTGTGCTTGGTGCTTGGTGCTTGGTGCTTGGTGCTTGGTGCTTGGGCTTGTGCTTAAATTTAGACAGAAAATTCTTCTCGGAGGCTTGAAGAGTTGAAGAGAAGTAATCATGGCAGGAGGCCATTGCAGCACTACGATGAGCGGCTAAATTCCTAATAGGGTGTTGATGTAGCCCTTTCCAAGTAACAATGGTTTAATTGTATTTTAGTTTAGGATTTTCTCTATGCATGATGGTTGTATAACTGTGAGAATTGATTTTAATGTTTATATTCAATCATTATGAATTTCTTATCTTGTCTTAGAAAGTCTTTTATATTGATTGAACTCAATCCTTCATATTTTCTGTGATTATGTGAATGATTGTTATACAACGGTTTTAATTGATATATGATCAAGAGAATTAGATAGACCATGCCTAGGGAAGACGGATTGTACTACACCATAGTTTAGTGTAATTTAGGTAGACAGTCTGTGCCAACCGAAGATGGGTTATACTATTCCATTGATTGTATGTATATCCTATTAAAGACATAGCTAGTCCATGCCTAGGGAAGACGGGTCGTACCGCATCTTAGTGGTTAGGTGGACGGTCCGTGCCAACCGAAGATGGATTATACTTATTCTTTAGAGGTAATTTGTTGACTACTCGAGTGAGACGAGTCCTATATCATGCATAGTATGAATTTTCCTTGTTAATTTATGATTGAACATTGCTATGCGGTGAGTGGTGAAATCAATCCCCCATTCTTTATCTCATCCCTACTATCTTTAAATTTATGTCTTTTGCTTTTATGCATTTATTTTTAGAAAGCAAAAACCAAATCAAACATATTTTTAATTAAGTTATATTTAATCTCGATAAGTTTGATAATAATACCCCTGCAGTCCTTGAGGTTCGACACCCTCTCTATAGCCTTATCCTACAAGGATTCGTTCTATTGCGAGTGGTTAATTTTATTATTGATATATTTTGGTAAACAAAAGACCACATCAACCGTGTAGATGTTGATGCTTTGGCTGCAGGTATCATTAAAGTCGAAAAGGACCCAGTGGCTTTATATTTGGGGGACTACGACTGAAACTAATCGCCATGGTTGTATGTATCGAACATGAGGATAGTCCATATTTTTGTATAGATTTTTGTATAAGGCTTGTGTCACATGTGACACATATTTTGTATTTACTTATCTTAGTTATTAAATTTAGTTTTCGCTGCAATTGTGTATCTGATATATATTATACATATGTTATGAGATGTATTAGGTTGATGTGAGCTTAATGACTAATCGTCATGCGACTATAGTGATTCCATTTTGTATTGAAAAAAACATGGGTCGTCACATAGCCACCTCACGAGCCACCCCCAGCCAAAAGGGGTGGCTGCTGAGCCACATTTCTTTTTCATTTTTTTAAAATTTAAATTTAAATTAAAAAATACATTGTTAAAGTTTTCAATTTTTTTATATGTGTATATATATATACATATTTTAAGAGTGACACATGTCATCAATTTATTGGGCGCAGACATGGCACACTAATGGAATCTGTCAAGTTTTTTGATGAAATTTTATTGCAGGGAGTACATTGTTTATTTAGCATACCAGAGACTTTTGAGTTTATTTTGATATCATATGAAGCTAATTGTAAATAAAGTAACCACATGGACTGATTTTTTGCATTTTTCACAAATTTAAAACTCATTTCTACTTTATATCGAGTAATGCTTGAAGTCCTCATTGTGTCTCTCTAAAAATAATGTAACTTATAAAATTTAGGCATACACAAATAGGGATAAACGCTCCGCAACCACTAACCGCTTATAACCGATAACCGCGTAAGCGAAAGCGGTTATCGTTTTTAGAGGTAGGCGGATATATATATATATATATATATATTAAAATTTTGTTTGTATTTGGTTATTTGGATTTGTAATGTTTTGGTTTTGGAATCGTAATTTTTTGGTTTTGGATTTGTAAAATATATATATATATATATATATATATATATATATATATATATATATATATATATATATATTAAAATTTTGTTTGTATTTAGTTATTTGGATTTGTAATGTTTTGGTTTTGGATTTGTAATTTTTTAATTTTGGATTTATATTTGGTTATTTGAATTTGTAATGTTTTAGATTTTTAATTTTTTTAATACATATTTTGGATTTGTATTTAAATTTGTTAATTTTGTACCAAAAAGTCCAAAAATTATTAATTTTTTTTTTTTTTGAAAAATTAAAACATGCTCAAAAACCGGTCCAAAGCCCAAATTCAAAAGCTATTTTCGAACCTCCAGTTATAAACATAATAACCGTTAACCGGTGGTTATAAAAATAACCACTAACTGTTTAGGCGGAGGCAATTGCAGTTGTTAAAATTTAATAACCGCCTTAAGCAGTTGCGGTTAGCAGTTTTAGCCAATAATCGCTAACCGTAACTGTGTGTACACCTCTAATAAAATTACCATTAAATTTGTGATAAATTATTATTAAATTTTGATTAAATGGTGAGTTTAAAAATTACATCATTTTTGGAAGGATACAAAGAATGACTTTTAAAACTAATCTTTTATATTTTATCAATCAATTTTGTTTTATCTTTTTCAAACTCTTTACAAAACAGGATGTCTGTCAACTGTCCGATCATTATTAAGCAAACAAATGGAGGGTCAAAGATCATACTAGTCTCTGCACTAAAATGCAGGCTAAAATCCACCCAACTTGCGGCTTGAAATGAAATGGGCGGGAAAAAAACTACAGGGTGATAGTTCACTTTTCAAATCTCTCTCCCACTCAGTATAATAAAGTCCACATTTTCTAAGATCTCGATTCCCTTCACTTTTCTCTCTCGCCAAACAGTTCTTACGCAAGAGCGAAAGAACTCAGACTTATCCTCCTATCATCGAATCCCAAATATTGAAAACGCTTCGGATCAGGTATTTTTCTATCCGATCTTAATATTCCATTAATGTTTGTATGCTAGATCTTGAGCATTTTGTTTTGTTTTGTTTTTTTGATTTTTTTTTTTAAATCGGTTTGTATTGCTTGTGCAATCGTGTTTGTAGCTATATATATTTGAAGAGAAAGTAGTAGCTTGCCTTTGAATTTGTCAAATGGTCGTCACTCAAATCTCATACCGCTAAGAACTTGTAGATTTGAAAAATGGGCATCGAAAACTACCATGTGATCGAGCTTGTTGGGGAAGGTTCATTTGGGAAGGTATACAAGGGGAGGCGAAAGTACACGGGACAGGTATTTCTTCTATATCATTAGCATCTTCGCTAAAATTATTGAAATTTTGTCTGTCTTAATTATTTTTGTTACTGGTATATCAGACTGTTGCAATGAAGTTCATTATGAAGCATGGGAAAAGTGAGAAGGACATTCAGAATCTAAGGCAAGAAATTGAGGTAACAGAACCATTAGTTCAGATTTTTTTTTAAATTCTTTTTATTTTCTTGTGTGCGCGAGGGCGCAGTGAAGAGCTTATCTTGTCGTGCATTTAAGATCTGTTTGAGTTTGCGATTTCAAAAAATATGATTTTAAAATAGTGATTTGAAAACGTGATTTTAAAAACGTAGTTAAGTGTTTGGTAAAATAACAATTTGACCCTTAAAATTACAATTTAACTTTTAAAATTTTGCGCTTTTAAAAAAGTACCAACTTGCTTGAGATTTTTAAACGCAAAATTTTACGTTTTAAATCGCATTTTTTTTTTAATGCAATCCCAAATGATTCATATTTTGTGATTTAGTTTAAAGTTTCACTTTTTATTAACAAAATCGCAATGCCAAACGCATCCTTAGTTATTTAAGTTGAGATTTGGGATTATCTAACTTGTTGTGAATCTTGTCTCCGGCTGCGGTTTGGACTTTGTTGTTTTGTGATTGAATGTGGTGTTTGCTCTGATTTCTCTATCTAGAATGCCTAGTATGTGCTACTAAAATTCATCAACTCTGAGACTCTGATTCATGCTGATCTGCAAGCCAAACATGATGGAGTCTTGTTTGGCTTTGATTATTCTTTTCTCTTAGCCTTTTATTAATTGTTCGAAGCAGGTTGAAGGCATTTTAGCTCCATATTTTAGGATTCTTATATAAACTTTGTTTAGATTACATGCCTTGATTCTGAGAAAAAAACCAACCTTTGTCACATGATGATATGCTCCATTCCATCTCACTAGTGAATATTTTCAGCACAGATGACGCACTTGTAAGCTTTCTTTTATTTTTATTATTTAGTTAGGCCTCGTTTGGTTTGTGGAATGGCTATTCCATTAGGAAAATGAATAACTATTCCTAGAAATAGAAGGTGGCAGAATGGAATGGCTATTCAATCAAAATTGGAATTCGATTAAAATTACTAAAAAAATTCCACATTTAAAAAAAAAAATTAAAAAGAAAATCAAATTATTAAAAAAACAAAACAAAACACAAAAAAAGAAAGAAAAAGAAAACCCATGGGTGGTCGGCCGCCCACCAAGAGCCGGCCACCCCCGAAGCCAGTCTAGGGTGGCCGCGACCACCCCCGAAGCCAACACGGGGTGGCCGTGGCCACCCCCAAAAGCGCCGGGGGTGGTCGCACCACCCTCGGAACGCCTCGGGGGTGGTCGCACCACCCCCGGCTTCATATACAATGGGTGGCCGGCCAGCCAGTGAAGAGTTTGATTTTTTTTTTTTTTTTTAAAAAATAAAAAATAAAATAAATGGTTTTTTCTAGAAAATATTGTCTTTAGCCCAAAGAATACCTATTCTTCTTCGTAAAGGAATATGTATTCTAATGGGAATAACTATTCCAAGGAATAGACCCCTACCAAACAAAAGAATGACTATTCTATAGGAATAGCCATTCAATTCCAAGAGTCTATTCCGCGAACTAAACGGGGCCTTACTTTTTGTTTTTTAATTAAGCAATAGATGTGTAGAGAAAGAAAGAGTGTAAATGGAGAAAGAGAGTGTAAATGTGGGAGAAAATTTTGGGGTAGGGTGCAGGGCACAGGGCCCGTACTAGCTTTTCCATAATTAGCGATGTGGTAGTCTAGCATTGTTTATAATTTTCAATTGGATATTCCTCAATTTTACCTTGTTTATTTATTTTATTTTTTTTTCAGCTGATTAGATATTTGATCTCCCCCCATTTTGCAGATTTTAAGAAAGTTGAAGCATGAAAATATAATTGAAATGCTCGACTCATTTGAAAGCGCGCAAGAGTTTTGTGTTGTCACGGAATTTGCACAAGTAATTATATCCTTCTTGATCTCTCAAAAACACACAAAGAAACCATTGTATGATCTTAAAAGCATTTAAAGACATTCATTGTGGAAGATGTTCAGATTCATGAACTGTTGATGACTTTTCTTGCAGGGTGAACTCTTTGAGATTCTCGAGGATGACAAGTGCCTTCCAGAAGAACAAGTTCAAGCAATTGCAAAGCAATTGGTACTTTGATCCCCATGATTATTGCAGCTGGCTTAATTGATTGTTTGCTTTTCCAGTCTTCTGGTTAACTTTTATGTTCAATATGGTATTCTGTTCCATTTACAGGTGAGAGCACTGCACTACTTGCATTCAAACCGTATCATCCATCGTGACATGAAGCCACAAAACATTCTAATTGGTGCTGGGTCCGTGGTTAAGGTTGAGTAGCGAGATAATCTCAGTGCATGCTTAAGCGCATCTACTTATTAAACGTTTTAACTGAATATGTTGAAGGTTCAAAATCTGTCAAAATTTTCACGTGGTTCTTTTTTTTTTTTTTAAATTACAGAACCTTACTACTTTAGATTGAATATATTACCGTTGGGCCTGTATGTTCTTTGTTTTAGAAGCTCCATTAAGACAAGATTTAAATACTCAGTTGTGGACACTGTTTGTCTTTTTCTTGGCCCCACCCCAATGATTTTCTTGGTATATCATTAGTATTAACCTGAACTGTGTTTGTACTAATATTTTGGTGAAATCGAGGGCTTACTTGCTAACCCCTCCTTTTTTTTCTTTCTGCCTAAAAAAGTCAAAACATTAACAAACAACTTTCTTCGCAAAACAACCACAAAAAATTCAAAACTGCTTCCACCTTTATTTGTTCGTTTTTTCCATGCACTGTGTGGGATATTGCTAGATCCATTTTCTAGGTATATTTCATTGGTTTTATCTCTTGAATCTCTTGACAGTGTAATTAGATTTACTTTCTTTCACTAAGATAAGTTCTGATGGTTTTGATTTCTGCGGCTTCAGAGTTATAATATTTCTTACAGTAATATAGTTGCTATTTTCACGTCATATTGTGTCCTGCTCTATATTAAATGTGTATTTCCTGTATTCTTTGTAGTACATAACATGTAAAATCCTGTTACTGTCACAGCTTTGTGATTTTGGGTTTGCACGTGCAATGTCCACAAATACTGTTGTTTTACGATCCATAAAAGGTTTGTCCAATTTTATTTTATTTTTTATTGAGTTTCTGGTTATCTTATTGTATGTTTGCTGTTACTGAACTGGCTTGGAATATCCTTGAGGAATTATGCTACTCTCTTTTCATTAGCTACAACTTTTATCTATGTTATTCAGGCACTCCACTGTATATGGCTCCGGAATTGGTAAGGGAGCAACCTTACAACCACTCGGCTGATTTATGGTCCCTTGGAGTTATATTGTATGTAAAATCTCCTTGAATACTTCGAATTTTTTTATTACTAAATTGACACCATGATGCAAGTGCCTTTGACTCTCGTTCATTTGATATGTAACTTAGTTTAACAACTTTTTTACGTTAATCTATTGCTTTGCATTCTATGCTTTATTTTAGTTTACTTTTGAGTCTTGTGCAGTTAGTTTGTGGAGTTTGATTGTGACATACAGTTATTGGGTAGTTTAGGGTATCTGCTGTCATAATGTTTATGTTCTAGAATCACCTAGGCTGTAGAAAGGGCATGCGAGTAATGCAATCAAATAGTAAAAGAACAAAGGAAAAGGGATATGGGCTACTTCGAGGGAGCTGTGACTTTCAAGATACCAAAAAGGTTTTAGTTTTGATAATAATTCAACACGATCTTTATTCATTAGGGTTTACACTTAAATAAAAGACGGCTAGGTTATAAGACATAACTATTAGGTCTAGCCGTCGTTACATCATGTAGGAAAACTAATTAGGAAAGAATAAAATTGGTGGAAATCTATTCCTTATTAGCTAGAACATGTGGGGAAAGAAAATATGGAGATTCTACTCCTTATGCCGGCTTGGGGGTTATGGTATTGCCACGTAAGCCCTAGGATTCTGACCGTATCATCCCTCGTTGTTTACCATCATACAACCGTTTCGTGCATTCTTGGGCAGTATGGATGTTGTTCAACTCCTTCAACATTTGATCCCGCTCCATTAACCCCTTTCCTACTGCTTCCACTCTAGCCGTACCCAGGAGATAAGTTAATAACATAGGAGGATCCTTGTCGTATACCACTGCAAAGGGCGTGTTTTTGATGGTGGAGAGCTAATTGGTGTTGTAACTATACTCCGCCCAAGCTAACCACTTTCCCATTCCTTCGGCTGGTTGCTTGTAAAGCACCTCAAATATATCTCTAGTGTACGATTCACCACCTCCGTTTGCCCATCGGTTTGGGGGTGATAGGCTGAACTGAAGTTGAAAGAAGTCCCCAACAATTTTGTCCAAAAGTTGCTGGTGAATGCAGGGTCTCGGTCACACACTATTGACTTCGGCATCTTGTGGAGCTTGAAGATATTCTAGAAGAAAAATTGCGCTATACTCATAGCATTGTAGGGATGACTAATTGCTGTGAAATGGACATATTTGGACAGCCGATCCACTACCACAAAAATTGTTGTCTTCCCTCTCGAATTCGGCAAGCCATCGATGAAGTCCATAGATATATCTTCCCATATTTTTTTTTGGAATAGTGAGCGACTGCAGCAGTCCCCTTGGTGTGAGATTTTCACTCTTATGGCGTTGGCATACATCACAATTCTTGATGAAATCTTTAACTTGACCCCTCATGCCTTTCCAATAGAAGTTAGCTCAAACTCTTTGGTAGGTTTTGTGATACACCTCATGGAAGCTGGCATGTATTTTTTCCAGAATTGTTGTAAGAAGGGCTGAAGTTTTTGGTAGGTATATTCGGTCCTTATAGTACAAGAGACCATCCCGGAAATCCCAAGGGCCAAATGCTTCCCCTTCCCTAACCTTCTCTATGAATTCTTGAATGGCTGAATCTTTCCCCACTTTCTCCTTGACAATTTCCAGCCAATTTGGAATCGGGCCCGGCACCGCCACTAGCTCAGCTTGCTATAAATTTTTCCCTTTTACAACCCTGAATTTTCATCCCTGCGTGAGAGTGCATCGACCACAATGTTTTCCTTACCCTTCTTGTACTCCACAGAAAAATCAAATCCCATTAACTTATACAACCACCTTTGTTGTGCGGTGGTAGAAATCTTTTGCGACCATAAATGTTTAAGTCTATGTTGATTGGATCTTACGACAAAGAGCCGCCCAAGGAGGTAGGGACGCCATTTTTGGACTGCCATCACCAAAGCTAACATCTCCTTCTCGTATGTGGACTGCAAGAGTTGTTTTGTTCCCTGCAGTGCTTGGCTCAAAAAAGCTATGGGCCGCTCCTGATGTAAAACAACCCCTATCCCCACTCCGCATGCATCACATTCTACCACAAACTCCTTAGAGAAATTTGGTAAGGCGAGTATCGGGGCTTTCGTCATTGCTTGTTTGGGGTTTTCAAAGGCAATCTCTATTGTGGCTGTCCAAGCAAAGTTGTTTTTCTTCAACATCCGGTTCAGTGGGGCTGCTATCTTCCTGTAGTCTTGTATGGAGTGTCGGTAATACCTTGTGAGTCCTAGAAATCCATGCATGGCCTTGGGTGCTACGGGTTTGGGCCATTCCTTCATAGCTTCTATCTTCTCGGAGTCAACCGCCACACCTTTGGGGGAAATAACATGCCCCAAACAGTGGATTTCTTGCTGTCCAAAACTGCACTTGGCCCTCTTGATATAGAGTTGCTGTTTTTCCAGCAAGTCCATCACTGTTCTCACATGCTCCATATGTTGTGCCCACTCCCGACTATAGATTAATATATCGTCAAAGAAAACCAATACAAATTTGCAAAGGTAGGCATGGAATACCTCATTCATGAGAGATTGGTAGGTGGAGGGAGCATTCGTCAAGCTGAACGGCATGACAAGGAATTCATAGTGCCCGTGATGAGTGCGGAAGGTGGTCTTCTCAATGTCTTCCTCCGCTACTTGAACTTAATGGTACCCCAAACTCAAGTCTAGCTTGGTGAAGTATTTGGCCCCATTAAGTTCATCCAAGAGTTCATCTATGATGGGTATTGGAAATTTGTCCTTTACCGTGATCTTGTTTAACTCTCGGTAGTCTACACACATCCGCCATGTTTCATCCCCTTGCTTGACTAGAAGTATCGGTGATGAATAGGGGCTGTTAGAGGGCTGGATGATACCCCTGTCCAGCATCTCTTTTACTTGCTCTTCGATCTCCGTTTTCTGAAAAAAAAAAAGGGTACCTGTATGGCTTAACATTGACCGGACTAGCCTCCTTCTGCAGTATGATGCGATGGTCGTGGCTGCGTGGTGGGGGCAGCTCCCTAGGTTTTGCAAAAACCACACCATACCCCTCCAACATTTGCTCCATTTCTTTTTCCTTCTCCTTCCCATTCTGTTCCAGCATCTCTTTGCTGTTTTCGGCTGCTTCTGGATAGAGGGACAAGAATTCTTTTGACCTGCAGTTTGGTTAACTCTCCAAAGGGATCATAAAATTGGGTAGGCCCAAAAAGAGCAAATACCCTTTCTTTGAATTCTGGCCAGCCTATCTCCCTCCCTTCTCTTAGCAGTATTTGGAACCAAAGTTGAGCTTTTCCTTTTAGACGGAAAGAAGCCAAAGCAGCCTTGTCCTCTTCGTTGGTCCCTTGGAACCTAAAAAATCGCTCGACCCTGCAAACCCAGCATGTCGGATCTTCTTCCCCATTGAACCGAGGGAAGTTAAGCTTGACAAGGGCAGTGGCCGAAGGTGTGAAACCTTTCTCCCACATGGGAATCTTCTCCATCTCCAGCATGTTGTCTTCCCTGCGAATTCTCCCTATCTTCACGTCGGTTTCTGGTGAACAACATCTCGAAGACTTTGGTAATCCGGGCCATGAGCTGCTGGTGTTCCACGGTTAAGGAGTGCACCGATTGCTCCAGGCTGCCCATACGTCCTTCCATGAATTGCTGTTGGGTTCTCTGCGTGACTGAACGTGTAGCTGGCCCTGCTTCGACAGAAAATCTTGGTAGGCCCTGCTCTTGTTGTGGGAACGACCTATGGTGACTTTCTCAAATCTTCTCAATTTTTTTCTGGTTTCTTTTGAGGGAAATCGGGCCTCAAGGTTTAACAATTTCTTGTTAAAGAGAGGAACCCTGACTTTGATACCACTTGATGCAATCAAATAGTAAAAGAACAAAGGAAAAGGGATATGGGCTACTTCGAGGGAGTGGTGACTTCCAAGACACCAAAAAGGTTCTAGGTTTGATAATAATTCAGCACGATCTTTATTAATTAGGGTTTACATTTAAATAGAAGACGGCTAGGTCATAAGACATAACCATTAGGTCTAGCCGTTGTTACATCATGCAGGAAAACTAATTACGAAAGAATAAAACTAGTGGAAATCTATTCCTTATTAGCTAGAACATGTAGTGAAAGAAAATATGGAGATTCTACTCCTTATTCACTTGCAGCTTGGGGGCTATGGTACTGCCTCGTAAGCCCTAGGATTCTGACTGTATCAGTGAGGCACACTCATTTTGTGTCACATTGACCAAAAGGAGACATTCAATCACTCATGAGCTTTTGGGCTCAAGTAAGCACATATGACATGATATAAGGCTACCAAATGAGTCTCTTGTCAACATTCATGGTGGTTTCAAATTACATTTTTGAATGCAAATTGTTATGTTGATTTATTGTATGGGGGATTTTGCAGGACACCCTAGTTTTTTTTTTCGTTTTTTTTTCTTTACATATTTCTCTTTAAAATATATATGTTAGAGCAGAAACTAATTATTACTTTTTATGTCAAATGCTGGTTTCTTTCATGTTCATATTTTTCTCCAATCTTCAGAACATACTCAAAATGTTTCCTTTTAATACATTGATCAATTACCATCAAGCATGAGCTTTGGTTTGTGGCTACATAAGTGATGACCTTAATGCCTGGACTGATGTTTGCTATCAATGGAACTACTTTCTTCTTTGCCTGCTAAAGAACCGAAAAAAATGGCCTATTTCTCACTCATGATGTCACAATTTTGTTCATAAAAGAATATTTTGAGTAATGAATAGAACTGAAAGAGGAAGCATTGCTGAGGTTAATTGCTCTGTCTCTAGGATTCTCTTTTTCCAATAAATAGTCATGATAAATGTAAAATGCTGAATTTGGGTTACTATATCCTTACAAGTTCTTAGTGGACCTTTCAAATGCTGTAAAAAGCAGCTGTTGATCACTTCAACATTGATGTTATTGCAATGTCCATAGTAGCGCAGTCTCGTGATCCACAAGCCGGAATGGTTATCTTAAGTCTAGCAGCCATTGCAGTCTTCCTTCCTTTCAAATGCATCCTTAAACTTTCATTCCTTGGCAGTGAATTGTTATTTCAGTATCTTTTGAGGAATTTCTTCTTGATTGTGGATCTCTTGTAAACATCCCCTGTTAACTTATTTGTTCAAGAACATTAAACACTATAAAAGAACAAATTAACTTTTCCAGGAAAAAAAAATCAGTATACTTGTTTTCTTAATCTCAAATGTCACCATAACCTGCTTCAGTAGTACCTTTCTCTGCCTTCCTTTCTCATCTTGAATTTTACCACTTTTTAATGGACACAACAGGTACGAGTTATTTGTTGGCCAACCTCCATTTTATACAAATTCTGTATATGCACTCATCCGGCATATTGTTAAGGTACATTGGCTCATCATACGAAGTTTTGTTAGTTTAAGCTTATTATACTGTATAAAGGTACAAGCTAATATTAAATGCTACATTCCAGGATCCAGTTAAATATCCTGACAGCATGAGTCAAAATTTCAAAAGCTTTTTGAAGGGTTTGCTTAATAAGGTTGTTTTATCTTTGAAATGCATGAATCCTTTTGATTACTAATTTTAACTTTAATTTATAGTGACATCAAAATTCTAAATGTTCTTGCACTTCGTGAGAGACAGGTACCACAAAATCGACTAACTTGGCCTGCTCTTCTTGAACACCCATTTGTTAAAGAAACTTCAGACGAAATGGAGGCTAGGGTAATGATATATCACTCTTGCATTTCTTTTAAATATCAGAATCTAGAAAAGAAGTACAAAGCTGGTGTTATTATAATCTGGCAAAGATTTTTTTTGGCTCCTTTTATTCTTTAGGTTGCATCATTTTAGAATTTTAATCTTATGTTCTTAGCCATGGATTTCCAAATTTTTTTAGTATCTGCTGATCCTTTTCCAGGAAATGCGTGCTGCGACTTTTGCAGCCAGAGGATGTGATGCAGCATGGAGGGGTGAAGGGAACACCATTCAAACATCACCAAGTTTGATTGTTTCCAGTCCTGGGGGTGAGGCCTCCCTCCATATTTAGTATACTTATTTTTATTTTTTATTTTTTTCATTTTTGTACACTTCAGCATTAATTATTACTGCATCATAGGTAAAAGCAACTCGCTAGCTGCTTTTGAGAGCAATAATGGTCCAAGAGTTCAGAGTAATGCTCAATTATCTAGTCCAAAGTCAGCTACAAGCAATCCTTCACCATGTGAGGAGTTCTCCGGGTTCGCATGTCCTAATGATTTTAAACAGTCAGGTAAACGAGATTATTTGTGTTTATTTGTTGTATGATTGTTCTAAGACAGAAATTCAGTTTGATGCTTGAAGGAACAAGGTATGGTTCTCTGCAATATTTTGTGCTATCAAGTTTCTCCATCATCTGTATGTCATAAATGTGCTAGGTGATGGACATTTTTATTTCTTTTTTATCCGAGGCCCCTTTTTGGTTAATATGGTATTATAGTTCAATTTTTTTGAGCTCCTTGGTCAATTTTTTTAATTGCTCATATGCTAAGTTTGTAATATTACTAGGTTGGATCTAGTTTTAACCTGTACCTGTAGAAAATACCAAGATATGATTTAATGTTTATACCCTCCTATTCTTTTCTTTCTCCTAGCTTTCTTAATTTTTTTTTTCTTTCCAATTTAGAACTTAAGTATAAATATTAGAGGCATATACTACACGTGTGCTTTTTACCACACAATATATTTCTCGTATATCACTTCACTACTTCCTTTTCTTCAAAGAATTTTGTGAAAACTAGGAGTTATGGCTGCGTGGTGCAATTTTAATTAAATGGAGTTACCTTTTTTACCTGAGTAATAAGGGAACATCTCTAAAATGCAACATGACATCACAGAGAGTGTTCTCTAAATATATGGTATAATGATCTTCTAGGTACAATTGATATTACGTTTTAAAAGCTTTTATTGTTTCCATTATCTTTTGGTTCACATATCAAGTTGTGCTCATCCAGAAAGAGAGAAAGGCTTCTTCAAAGGGTTTGATAGCTCTTTGTTAAAGTATTGAAATATCATTCACCTACCATACCTACTTCTCTATATTGCATTTGCACTGTCGTAGATAAATTTACTCTCTATAAATACCTCATAATGCAATATAAAATGATGCAAATCAATGTAATAAAGATGTAGCCCTTTTGGGGATATTTTTTTTTTAAAATTATTATTATGGTGGACGTAGGCCTTTAAGATCAAAGATCATTGGTCTATTCAACCAGGGAATTTGTTGCTACCATTTATTAGTCATGCGCTCTCATGCGTTGTAGTTGGTCTCATTCTTGTCATGCTCAGTAAGGCTATACATGCAGATGCGGTTATCGCTTTTAGGTATTAGCATCATGCGATTACTAACCGTATACAAAACAAAAAATCAAACAACATTACAAACCCAACAAACAAAAAATCATAAACATGAATGGTACCTTCCCTTCATTGGACTAGTTGACCTAGACAAGTGCTAGAAATGTTGCAAATACGTTTGTCCATTCTAGGACTTCCATTTTCAATATTTCAAAAATGCCAACCCTTCATATTCCACCTTTTTTCACAACCCCATAAACGAACATGGTGGCATTAAAGAACCCAAATCCAAAACAAAACCATTTGTTCTAGGCTTAGCATGTGCATGTGCATGTGCATGTGCATGTGCATGTGCATGTGCATGTGCATTTGTCTTTGTTTTTAAGGCCACTTATATATGTAGAAGGAAAAGATTGTCCAGATAGAACAAATGGGCAATCTCCCAACCCGTCCAATTGCCCTTCAAATTTGAGAAATTAGGGCTGCTTCATTTGAGACAGAGTTAGGCACATCATGGGTCCTGGACATCTAAGAACGCACCCTTACTCAATAAGAGAAAACTCTTGTAGTTAATGGTAAAGTATTGATTAAGTGATTAAATTTATCTCTACCTATAAGATTAAGCTTTTGGGATAAGTAGAGATTTAATATGGTATTAGAGCCAAAAATTCTGAGTCCGAACATTTCAATTATATTCCACATGTTGGATCTCACCTATTTAAAGGTAGTTTGAACCCACATGTAAGGGGAAGTGTTGAAGTATTGATTAAGTGATTAAATTTATCTCTTCCTATAAGCTTAAGCTTTAGGAAAAGTGGTGATTTAACATGCAATTGCAAAAATTGAAAACCTTGGTAGCTATTTGTAATGTTGTAGACTCAGGGACTAGGTATGAATTTTATCACAAAACTATCCTTGCCGCCTGGCCCAGTTTAGATCTGATTTAATATATATATATATATATATATATATTTTTTTTTTTTTGAATTGATCTAACCCAACCTCGTGCCTTAATCTAGAGGTTGATTTGTTTTTGGTTTTGGATTTTTTTGACATTATGCTCTGCCAGACCAGTCCGACCCTATAACGTGCCTTGACCCTATAGTCTTGTTCATTAGTTTGGGACCGGTAGGAAAAGAAGAATTTAATCATCTAATTAATATTTTTATACTCCTGTTTATGTGTGAGTTAAAATTTTTCCTCAACAAATAAAGGCCAATGTGGAATATTTTAACTGAAATAGGGGTTAAATGTGGAGTTAGTGTTCGAACTTAGAATCTTTGCTATAATATTATGATAAATCATCAATTATTCCAAAATTTTAAGCTGATAGGAAATGATGAATTTAATCATTTAATTAGTATTTTAACGCTTTAAACTACGTCCAACCAATCTGTCTCAATCTTGTGCTTCAAAACAAACATATTTGATCCAACTGATTCAACCTGACCACTTTCGACCTTTTTGCACAATCCACAGATCATTCCGCACAATTATTTGACTTCAAACTAAAGCTTCCACAATGACTTTGGGGAGAATGTTCAAGTATTAAAATACTCTTCACCTACCACACTTAACCACCCTTTACTGTACTTGTCAATCTATGGTACAATATACTGTTATAAATAACTCATATGTAAATACGATAATTCAAGTAAATACAAAAAAGATATAACTTCTTTGGGCTTCTTGTATGGTGGATGTTGGCTTCTAAAGCCAAACCACTTTAATTCCCAGATCCTTTCACTTATTCTTCGTTCTCTATTTTTTTTTCCTATTTTATTCTACACTTCATAATTTTTCACTTTCAAACGAGACACATAATTTATAGTCATCAATTGGTTAGATCTACAAGCTGCCTTTTTGGCCACTTTCTTGTATAATGTCATTTTCTTATTGTGCACGTATTGAAAATCTAATGCTTCAAATTAAAGTTAGTTCAATAGAGCCCATTTTTATGTTTGGCATGTTCCATTTTGTTCACTCGGTTGCAAAACTAAGTGAAATATCCCCATAATTATATTCCTTTGTTACATGAAACTGGCAAATGAATTGTCATTTTTCTTCACTATTAAGTACACATACATACAAGTGTTCCTAATAATTGTCCTATATTACAAAAGTTGTATAATTTGGTCAGCTTGTTTAGTTATGAATTTTCTTCAGGTTGCCAAACATTGAACACATTGGAAAACAACTCCCGCACAGTCAAGGGTGCTCAAATAATTGGTCAAGATAATGAGGCATTAGCAAATGTTTTGCTACCATTGAAAATATGGTCTACAGGATCTCAAAATCCTTGCAGGTAAATTGGATGACATGCATCCCTAGCATATATTTAGTTTTGCATATCCAATGCTAATTTATTTGCACCAAATATTAAGTTTAAATAAATGTTGCTTAGTCTTTTTTCAAGTTATTTCAAGCCCCATGCTGAACTTTCAATGCGAGGCATTTCTTTTGTCTTCAAAATGTATATCATTAGACATTAAATATGTTATCCCTGCTTGTTCTGCATTGCTTATTAAGGTAATGCATTTTGGTGTAGCATACAAATTTAAGCATATATCATCATTTGTAATTGCATATAGTAATTTTTTTTTTTTTTTTCTGGGATGTTACACAAGAGACTTCACTCCACACGAACTGTCTCTTGGCACATTAACCCAAAGTATTCACAATCAAGATACTTGGTACACAACGATGTCTTTGAACTCCTTTTGACTACTCTAGGAAATCATGCTTGAGAGAGATGTAAAAGAATGAATATAACTAGTGTGTGAAAGAGAAAATTGAATCTGTTATGAATGGCAGTGTCCGCACATGTATAGAGCATGTCCGGGCATGATTAGGGTTTCATGCCTAACCATGCCTTCATGTCTGGATACTCGGGCACATGGATAAATGCAATATCCTACATAAGTCATGTGACGCTACTACTATTTCCTTATTAACAACATAGCGGAAATACAAAATGTTTTTTTGAATTAAACTGAACTATAAACTTGTAAAGATAATATCAGAGCACTAATTGGAACATAAACACAACTTATACACAAATTTGCGTAACATATTCAGTTTACGATTGCATCACACTATTTATTATCACATGGAAACTCTGTACATAACCAAAAGGCCCCATGGCCAACTAAGCCCAAACCTGATCCAAGCTCCACAAAAGTTTTGCCCAGGCCTCAAAATACTTGGTCTCTACCAAAATCCTATGGATTGAAGTCCTCGGCTTCTCCTGTATCCTGAGTGGCAATGGTTGTAAAAGTAAACAAATTTACAGATAGAACTGTGAGTCCACAACTAGTAAGTAAAAACATTCAACCAATATTGTGTGTGACGTGAGCCCCTTTTTGCTTTATTAAACTTTCCCTCTTTGTTCATCAAAGTCGTTTAGGTACAATCAGTTTCTCCAAAAATTAAGGTAAAACTTTTCTCTAAAGACAAATGCATAGGCTTCAGAAAATTCAATGCAACAATACGCTTCTGCAGAGACGCATGAGTAACATCCTTTTTCGCAAAATTCTAAAATACAATAAGCTTTCCTTTTTATCTAGGTTCTATTACTGCACTTTTCTCATTCCTTTACTAGTCTTTCTTGTGGCTAGTGTTGAGCTCACTACCCTATTCGAACTAGAGTGTTGAATGACCTCCCCCATTCAACCTAAGGGCGTAGAGAGCGTACCACCCTGCTCAATCTAGGGCTGTCAAGCGTACTACCCTACTCAACCTAGGGTTTTCGAGGATTCCACCCTGCTCAACCTAGGGCTATCGAGAGTACCACCCCGCTCAACTAGGGTTGTCGAGCATAATACCCTGCCCAACCTAGGGCTGCTTTGGGCCAACTTTCGTACTGAAAAGCTTTTACTCTTTTCTTTCTCATAAAACCTGTTCTTTAAAAGATGGGTATTTTCATTTTACTTTCTACTAGTACCTTTCTGTTCTTAGAAACCTTTTTCCTTAAATTCTTTTCTCAATAGTCATGTAAATCACATTGTAATATACATTGACATACATGAAATTTCTTAAAAGGCGGGCTTATACCACAAATAGCACATGCATGCCTTTCTATTTACTTGATATACATTATAAAACATTTCATGATAAATCATTTTTAACTGATGGTGTGAAGATTTACTTGCAACTTTTCTTAAACTCCTTGTTTATACGTTCAACCCGAGTCATGCGTTTGTTTGCTTTATATCATGCTCATTAGATAGGATTCATTGTTTTAGAAAACCCTAAAATCCCGCTTAAACCCTAAACAGTCTCAGTCCATTGAAAATACCTTGATTTTTCAACTCTGGGTGATCTCAGTTGAACCAATCTGTAAGAAGGTTGGTCAAATGATCTTCGACCACACTTCGATCGGGTGCTCTCTGTTCTGCGCTCGGTCGATCGAAACATCTTGACAATGCTGTCTCACTCTCAAAAGCAACTCAAAACCTTAGTTTTCAATACCCTCTTACACCAACACCATCAACCCAATGTCCTATACAATTACAACTGGAAAAGCTTTCATTTTTCAATTCTAACAACCTCAAACTACAACAACAAGTTGCAACACAGAATCCTAGCTTCAACTTATTAGACCCTAAACATCAACAAAACAATCCTCCAATAACAAACTCCAAACAACTCCACAACATAGCAAAATATTCACACATTTAACTCCACATTATTTCACAGTAGAGTTGGTTTCCTAGAATGAATGCTTAGCTGGATTTAGGATTGTTTATCATGTTTATCACGTGTGGAATTATTCTGTTAAGCTTGTTTAGCTTGTATATCACGTGTGGTAATTAATCTAGACTCAATTAGATTGTTAGTTCATTCAACAGATTAGATCAATTTTTCACATCTCTGCATCTAATGGAGTTAACTCCATGGATATAGCTCCATTGAACTCTGCACATTCTGCTGTAGAGTTTTCTAGTCTGTTCTATCTTCATCATGGAGATAGTCCAGGAACTCTTCTCGTTTCGCAACCCTTGGTTGGGAACAACTACCATACTTGGAAGAGGTCCATGACAATGGCACTCTCGGCCAAGAACAAACTAGGTTTTATCGATGGTTTTTTGACAAAACCAGCGATGGATACTCCTGAGTTTTCTGCATGGGACAGATGCAACAATATGGTGCTCCCTCGGATACTCAATTCGGTGTCTCAGGAAATTGCTTCCAGCATTATCTACATCGAATCTGCTCAAGAGATGTGTGAGGATATCAAAGATCGATTCTCTCAATCAAACAGACCTTGGATCTTTCAAATTCAAAAGGCAATTTCAGCCCTTTCTCAGAACAATCAATCTGTAAGTTCATATTATACATCTCTTAAAGGCCTTTGGGACGAATTGAACAACTACCATCCCCTGACTTTATGTTCCTGTGGAGCCTCACGCACTGTTCTTGAGTATCAACATCAAGAATACGTGTTTCAATTCTTAATGGGACTGAATGAGTCCTTCTCTCACATCAGAGGTCAAATTCTGCTTCTGGATCCATTACCTCCGATTAACAAGATATTTTCTATGGTTATGCAAGAAGAACGTCAGAGGGAAATTACCTCTACCTTCTTTGCTCCTTCAAACCATACCCCTGCTGCAATGGTCTCCAAGTCAACTCCATCTTATCGTCCTCAAGGACCGGGGACACAAGGTTTTGTTCGTGAAGAACGACCTCTTCGCACTCACTGTGGCCTTCTTTGTCACACTATCAAAAGATGCTACAAGTTGCATGGCTATCCGCTTGGATATAAATCCAACAGAGACAAGAAAGCTGCTTCTTCAGCAAATATGGTGTGTGATTCTTCCATGCTATCACTTCCAATCACTTCTGAGCAATGTCAGCAACTCTTAGCCTTGATCAAGTCTAAGTGTCCTGATGATGCATCTGCATCTGGTCTAGCTGCTGTCATTGACATTCAAGATCACTTGTTCAGTGAAATGGCAGGTAATTCTCGCCATTCCTTTTTTGTTTTCCTCTGCTACAGGAGATAAGCATTCTGTTTTCTCCTCTGATTCCCTTTTTCAAATGGCCATTAAAAATTCAGTCAATTATCCATGGATAATTGACTCTGGTGCAACAGATCATATGGTCTGTTCACTCTCTTTTCTCACCACAATCACTTCAATTGTTTCAAAACACGTTAGCTGAAGATACTCATATTGGTACTGTTCAGATTAGTGCCACTCTAACCCTTACAAATGTCCTATGTGTCCCTTCTTTTTCTTTCAATTTGATTTCTGTAAGCAAGTTGATATCTGTCCTTCGCTGCTGTTTAATCTTCATTGCTGAATATTGTTTCATTCAGCAACTGTTAGGCTGGAAGATGATTGGACTGGGTAAGGAGCGAGGTGGCCTATATCATCTCATGCTGCATGAGTTGGCAGGTTTCAGTGATTCAAGTGTTTCTGTTACACCAATAAAACCTCATTTCAATTCTGTTCTTTCAGATTCTGTTGTTTCTAATAGTACTGTTTCAGATTTGGTTGTTTCCAATTCTGATGTACATAAGCATTTCAATTCTGCCGTAAATACCGTTAATGTTTCAGCCAATGTATGGCATTCTAGATTAGGACACTTATCCGATTCTAGAATGCACTTACTGAATCATGTAATCCCTGGTTGTTCATCAATTTCTAATAAAGAGTGTTCTGTTTGTTCTTTGGCAAAACAACTTCGACTTCCTTTTCCCACTATACACATTCTACTCATTCCTTTGAGATAGTTCATTGTGACATATGGGGCCCTTTTTCATCTTCTTCATCAAATGACTCTAAATTTTTTCTTACAATTGTGGATGATTACACTCGGTTTACATGTGTTTATTTGATGCATCATAAGTCTCAAACCCGCATGCTCCTTGAATATTTTTATCATTTAGTAAAAACCCAATTCAATTCCAAAATCAAATGTTTTAGAACAGACAATGCAAAATATTCACACATATAACACCACATTATTTCACAGTAGACTTGGTTTCCTAGAATGAAATTAATGAATGCTTAGCTGGATTTAGGATTGTTTATCACGTGTGGAATTATTCTGTTAAGCTTGTTTATCACGTGTGGTAATTAATCTAGACTCAATTAGATTGTTAGTTCAGTCAACTGATTAGATCAGTTCTTTTCCTTTGTAAAAGTTCTTGTTTATATAGATAGTCCGTGTATCATTTTCAATTAATGAGAAATCTTCTTCTTCATTTACACATTCAGTTTGTCAATACATTACACCATGGAGATTAGGGTTTTTACCTCTTAGGTTAGTCTCCTCCAAGCTCTTCTTAGGTTCCTTCTTTCTCTCACTCGTTCTCCCTCTCTCTTCCCTATCTCTCTCGTTTTCTCACTCTGGTCTCTCTTGGATGAGTAAAAGTTTTTCCTTCAATTTGTGGTTTTTTTTTTTTTTTTTTTAAAAGTACATTGTAAAAAAAGGAAAAGAAAAAGCAACTTATAGAATAAAAAAGGTGGAGGGAGAGTCTTTTCCGATATATGGAGGAAAATATGTGAATAGAAGAAAAATAATGAGAATGCAATTAGAATAAATTTTAGTTGTGGTCGAATTTATTACATGATCAACGCAGATGTTTACACTTCGATTGAGTCATGCATGCAGCCTAAGCCAAGCTCGGTTGAACGAGTTTTATGCTCGGTCGACTGAGATATGCTCTGGAAGCAATAAATAAGCGTCTCGTCTCACCAACCTCACACCTGCGAACTATTTCAGATTCAGTCGTCCATCTTCACATACCACTTACATAGAGACTGCCACGTAGATGCCTTCTCGGTCGAACAAGCCTTATACTCGGTCTATCAAGCTCCCTTTATTTTAAAATCTCAGCCGTTTGCTCTCATCTCTGGTGCGCCGGCCATGACACGTGGTGATGCTCTTTCGGTCGAACGAGACCCAATCTCAGTCGATTGAGATTACCCAAATCTCAAATCACGGTCGTTCATCTTCCTGCGCAAAATTCCAACTGACACGTGGTAGTGCCAACTCGGTCAATCGAGACCCATTCTCGGTTTGAATTTTATATTTTTGTTCCTTTTGATCTAATAGCTACGATCCTTACCATACTCAATCTAATTTCACCAAGACATAATTTAATATTTTATTCCATTTTTATTTCCAAACTTTAATTTCCTACCCTGGTTCCTATAAGATGGTTTGGAAACGAGAGAACAATCTATGTACTAAGCAGTGAACTGTGTTAGTGGGCGCAAGCATTGCCATATTGAGACAGGACTTGCTCATCAAGAGATGAGTTAGAGATTCAACAACCGAGACTATTGGCAGTCCTGAAGGAACTGCAGCCTCCTATAATAGTTAGTAGTACTTGTCACTAATTGTGACGGTTCGTCAGGGCCTCTTTCCTCTCTTTTCTGTGGTCTGGGCCCCCACAAAGGGGGAGGGAGATGACTGAACATCTCAGCCATTGATGGGAAATTTCCATTAGCCATATCTGAAAAAGACCAAAAAAAGTAAGAATTTGGAGGAATATTAATGAATGCAGCGATCAGATGAGAAAAGAGGAGTATTCCTATATTGGTGGCTGTTATAAAAGAATCAGCCTCCTCCAGACGTATTTCAAACTTCCTCACATCCCTGTAACCGAGGGAAATTCCTATTATCCTAACCCAAAGCCTACAGTGGACACTTTAGATAGCAATGTGAGATATTGAAGTGTCTTTTCGATGCAATAGAACTTTCAATGATACACATATAACTACAAGATTGCAAGCATTTTATCTGAATAGTGCAACCCCGGTGAGCATCAAATAAACTGAATAGAAGAGGGCACGTTTTATGATATTTGCATTTAATGCTCTAATACCTAAACAATGAAATACTCTTATGAATGATGGGCATCTAAACTTACCTTAGAACCATTTAATGGCAGTTGGATTATGTATTGTCATATACACATGTGAAAGGTGGTATTGCTAAGTTGCGTGGAAAAGGATGTTTGGAGACCTTAAAAGAAAGAGGCAGGACGATTTTGGAAAGTGAAATTGTATCTGGGTTGGACTACGTTTTGGGACCGTTTCAAGATGCCCTATCATCATGTTGCATGTACCAAAGACTAAGTTAACGAAAATTCTGCAAATATTTGATGCTACTCCATCATTTAACCGTTTATATTTCACCTCATTGCATTGCGTCAGGAATATCTTAAAGTAGCATGTTAGTTGGTTAGTGTTTTTTTTTTCATGTACTAGACACCTGTACGTCGTTTATTTGCAAGATTTGAAGGCTTGTCAAAAACATGCAGGGATCAAGATGTTATTAGTTCAAATCAGTCGCTCAGAATTCTGTCAAACCTAGTTGCAGCTGGTGCCATCCATTCTAGTGGGCTAGCTGATGAAATAATACGTGAACTTCTTGTTTTCACTGGCATTGTTGTCAGCTTGAAATCCTCCGAATTTAATGATTTAATAGCGAAGGTTTGTCCATGCCGTATTTAATTTAGAAATTTGTAACTTTTCATTCTTAATATCCTGATATATCATACCTTTATGTTTCCATAGCCGGGAAAAAGAGTCCCGTTCTTTATGGATATATTTGGTAGTCAAGAATTTTAGTCTGATTACATGCCAAATATTCAGGCTTACCTATCATGATCTTTCATCTGCAGTCTAATATTCATGAAAATGGCAACATTGCTAGTCTGATACAAAACATTCTGAATATTTCAGGGAGAATACTTGCTCCTTTTCCCAAATGTATTATCATTTTCAATTAAGTTAAATATATTTGTTCTTTCTCCAAGTTCGAACATGATATTGCTGCAGATTTTTATCGTTATATATGTAAAATTTGAGGATAATGCGTCTGATAGTTTTGAAATGATGAAGAGGTGAATAAGTCCACTATATGAAAATCTTTTATCTATGGTGAGCTCCTCTTTTATTATGCGATTTATACTGTCTGATGCAACTACGCTTACTTTTGTAGAGTTTCTCAATGATCAAAATGCTGCTAGATTATTGTGGAAGTGGCATTGCAAGTTCATATTTCAGGCACTGGGTTGCATTATCTGAGATTTTTTCACAGGTCATATTCTTTGTATGTTACAAAATGTTCTCCAGCAACAATTAGGCACTTGCTTCCAGCTTTCTCATCTTGTTGACTATATAGGTTGTTGGTTGCAATGAAGATGCATGTGCAAGAGTTCTGTATGAGTCCAGTGCCTGCATTACAATCATGTTATCTAGAATTGCTCAGGGTCATAAGGCATCTCATGTGACTTCAGTGCCTGAGGCAGTTTCTGCTCTTGATGAAACACTGAAAAGAATATTGGATCATGCTAAATCATCTGGCATGGTGGATCATTTGTGTCTATGCTTGGCGAATTCAGGCTCAAGCCTCATTTCAGGGTCTTCGAGTATGTTGCGTGCTGCTTGTGAAGCTTGTAGGGCTATTTGGTCGCTGATAGATGCACTGGAAATGCTTTCAATTAAAGAAAGTCCCCTTTTATTTCCATTAAATGCTTTGCGGAGTCATTCTTTAGTTCGACTTGGTACAGAGGAGCATGAAGGGGGCTCATTGGTTGGCGCAGAATCAGCAAAAGTAGTTGATGTGGTGACAAGAGCTTTCGTTACATCAAAAGCAATACAAGTTGCTATTTACTATTGCCTTCATCAACGTTTTGAGGCTGCAATGTCTGCTGGCATTCAGGTGTTTGTCTCTCATCTCAAATATTTAAGTTTTATGTGTGCACGTAACATACCCAATAAAGCAGCCGGTTATACAGCCTTTAATCATTTCAAAGAACCAAAGGCAGCAGTTTTTTTTTTCTTCTGCCAGTGCCTAAATATTTTTGTTTGCACCATGTTTCATAATTGAACACCCATTTAGGTTAAGACCTAAAACAATTTCTGTTGCTGTTTCAGCTCTTGTCTAGGTGCTGCCTACGTAGTGGACTTGTTCCAGTTGTTCTATGTGGACTTCCCAGTTCCCTACCTGTAACTACTGTTGTCAGTGGGGGAGGGGATCGCACTATTGTCTCGGAGATATTCTCTATATTATCTTTCTGCACTTCATCTACAAATAAAGATCCACAAACAGGCGAAGCAAGTAGCATGAAGTGTAAAATAACCAATCCCTCTTCCTTGGTTCTTCATTCATGCCTTATCCTTGCAACAGTTGCGCAATGTTTGAAGTCAACTGGAAGAAATTCTCCACTATTTATGCTTACAACCTCCCCAAAGAAGCAGCTTTCTCGCCTATCAGTGCTTGCACATCATTCTTCTTCTGATGATAGAATGAACACTTTATTTCAACCTCATAGTGCGTCAGCTATGTTGGCTCTTGCATCCATTCTATCCCTTGAAGCGGGTGTGTCTGTTGAATCTTCGGTCTCTGAAATTGCAGTGCCTTTGATTCCTCGAACTGCCACACTTTGTGATCATCTCAAGATTTATTCTGTGAATGAAACTGAAGTAGATCCCAGTTACCCAAATGGCGTTCTCTCTTATTGGCATGGCCTTAGAGATGGATGCGTTGGCTTGTTGGAGTTCCGACTCAAGTGGGGAGGACCATTAGCTGTTCAACAGTTGTGTGCAAGTGGTATCCCTCTGCTTCTTGTTGATTTGTTAGCCAACAACCATTCAAATGCTTCTCAAGGATCTGACAGCACAAAAGATCGAGTTGGGCTATCCCCTATTGGGGTTGTGTGGGCAGTTTCATCAATATGTCACTGCCTTTCAGGTGGAGCTTTAACTTTTCGTCAGATTTTGGTAAGGGGTGAACACATCAAGCTTGTCTCTGACTTGATTTCTGATGTGCATCTCAAGCTTGTAAAGTCCTGGGGTGGGCCTGGTGGAGGGAAGGATGGTATCAGAAATACTATAAATGCTGTTGTAGATATCTTGGCATTTCCTTTTGTTGCTGTACAGAATGGTCCTGGCTTGCCATCTGCCACTGCTTCTGTTAACAGTGGGTTCCTTCTCAACATGGCTTCACCAGGTGGGAAAGTATGCATGGAAGACAGGGACATGGTGAAAACAATTGAGGAAGACATGGGAAAGTACATTAAAATTCTTCTGGAGGTTAGATTTTCTTTCCCTTCATTTTGGGGTCAGTGGCCTGGGAGGGGTGATGGGTTGTGTTTTTTATATTGTCCTCATTGAGATATGTTTTGGAACATGTGCTTTTGAGATTATCTGGTGCATTATTTTTAAACTCTGCTCTGTGCATTGGATGTGCTACTCATGTTTACGTCATGTTTATGACGGCTTTATAACCATTCAAAAGATAATCTGCATATCTATCGGACATAGGCAGTAATGACATAATTTAAGATTTCTATTATTGTTTAAGAATAATGGATCATAAGACCATGCTGGTACCAAGAGACCTGTGTTTCTCATTCAGTTGGTTCTGAAGTTTTCAGGTCAGAGTATCAATTCTTATACTTCGATGCATGGAACATGTGGAGTTAAAAGATTTGGGAAGGCCTGTTGCCTTTCTTGCTAAAATGATAGGTCATCGACCTCTGGCGGTTCAACTTGTTGATAATGGCTTGTTGGATCCAAATAGGATGAGAAAGCTGCTTGATAGCTCATGCCCGAGAGAAGTCACACTGGATACTTTGATGATACTTTCTGATCTAGCCCGCATGGATAAGGTCAGATTTACTTTCCTTCAAATGTCAAGTGTTGTGTGCAAATATCAAGTGTTGACTTACGTTTTCTGTTCTAGTGTTCAAGTTAGTTTCTGATCGGTGCATGCCCCAACAATGTGCCATGGAGGGAAATCTCTGCCCTCCCATGTAGCATGAATACTTCTAAAGAAATGTTAAATCATGCTTTCTATCACATTAGCTTCTCTTCTTTTCTTTTTTTTCCCATTTTTTTTTTCCATCCACCCATAATATTTTCCTGGCACACAATTGTCCTTGCTTCTTTCCACATCTTAAAACTCCTACTCGCTTATTCCTTTCTAACTGCAACTTATTATGTAGTCTGATGGATAGTTGGTATGTTAAGAAAAGTGCGTGATGAGTTGGCAGAGTCTAGAACATTGAAGCTACTATATTACCATTAACATCTAAAATTAAGACTTGTTTGCGAGGGTAGTCAGGATAAAATTGGAAGGATTACCAAATTGGGCGGATGGACTTTAAACAACTTTTTTTTTTTTTTTCTCTCTCTCTCTAGAAAGCCCTAATTTTTTAATTTAATTTCTACACTATCTTGTTTGAATGGCCAGCGACCAAGCATCGATTGAGACATTTTGCAACTTTCTTCATTTGAACGGCCTGGGACCAAGCATCAAATGAAACATTCTGTCACTATCTTGTTTGAACAAACCTTGTCTTGTTCGAATGAGAATTTCCTGTCATGAAATTTTCAACATAAAAATCATTGTGAACCCAAATTTTCACTTCACTAATATCATTTTCCATATCATTCAACCAAAATCAGCTGAACATGAATTCCAAAACATCTACTGAACTATCAAAATTTATTTATTTGTATCATAACCTTAGTTTCCCGCATTGTGTATTGTTTAGTAATTCTAATGAAATTTAAGCCTCATAACCTCTAATGTGCTAACATATTCAACATTTAATTGACAGAACTTAACTTACATAAACGGAGAAAGATTTAGGCAGGCTCATTACCAATACTGAAGAATTTCTCTCTAGGTGCTAGAAGGTAAGGGAAGAGAGTGATTTTTCTGCTTCTAAAAACAACTATTTATAGGCATTTTCCAAGCTCATTAGGGCGAGATCTTGTCTCATTCGAACGAGATGTCGCTGTCAACAAAACCCACATTTCCAACTGAGCATTTTTTTTCTTCTAACACGTCTCATTCGAACAAGCCTCATTCTCATCCAAACACGATCATTTCTTAGCCACTAGGAAATTTTCCAGCATGTGACACGTGGCATTTGATGCAGCTTTTGGCCCGATAGGTGGCCCGTTCGAACGAGAATCTTTTCTAAGCTGTTATGGAAGTTTGTGACGAGGCTCATTCGATCGAGCCTCAATCTCATTCGAACAAGGTTATTTCTTAGCTATTACGAAATACTCCTGTGCATAGCTTGTTCGGATGCCACTTTTCTTGTTCGGACGGCCTGCATCGCGTCCGAACGCATTTCTCCGATCTGAACAAGATATGCGTGTGCGCGCGCGTATATATATATTCCTGAATTTTTATATTTCTTATTACTTCACGCATGTGGCAATAAATTGGACATAACTTTTGCTACAAATATCAAAATTGCATATAAGACCCCAATCAGTAAAGCTCTCTACGTCACGCACGTTGTTGCCAAGCAAAGCTGGATGAATGCATTTTCGAGCCCAAATCCATCGTTTTCCCTCTGAATCCTTCGTTTAAGACATTTTTTTCCCCCTTTTTAAGAAATATTTGTCTTCTTTAGGGCGGTTAGGGTTCTCTTTTACCTTAATCGTGAATATTTCTCTTCTATTTTAAGTGATTATCTTCAAATTACTATTTCCTTTTAGCTTTCTATTTTTCCTGGGTATTACAATCCAAACCAGATCCATCTGTCTGGGCTTTCAAAATATTATGTCCTCAACAGCTAAGGATAATAGTCCAAGTTGTCGGGTTGTTTTGGGTGTCTGTCCTCTATAGCTGTAAATTTAACAATTTACTGGAGGAACTATAATTCATGGTTCAATAAGCAAATGCAATTAACCATGTTGTATGTGTACGTGAGCTCTTATAAATTTTTCCTCTCATTTGTTAATGCAAGAAAAACCCTTCTCGTTAAATATAAAAAATGACAGAAACTTTTCTATTTTTCAAAACTTCCCAAACATGAACATATTGAAAATGCAATTAACCATGCTGTATGTGTACATGAGCTCTTATAAAATTTTCATCTCATTTGTTAATGCAAGAAAAACCCTTCTCGTTAAATATTAAAAATGACAGAAACTTTTCTATTTTTCAAAACTTCCCAAACATGAACATATTAAAAATAAATACATTATATTGGTACTGAACTAGTCTTTCCCTTAATTTGCGTCGAACTTCCTACTCCGTTTCATTGAAGGTGTTGAATGTCCTCCCATTCAACCAAAAAGGGTCGAGCAAACCATCCTGCCCAACTAAGACTCCGAATGATTAATCCTAAATAGATTGAGTTTGCTGAATGTCTTCCCTCATTCAACCAAAAGGGACGAGCATGCCACCTTGCTCAAATAGGGCTTCGCATATTAACCCATAATAGATTAGGTTTGTTGAGTGCATCGTTCCGCTACACTCTGGGCAACGAATGATTAACCCCATTTGATGTGGGCATGTTGTACGTAACCTTGGGTAAACTTTCCATTGCAACTTTATATTTTTCCTTAATCCAAAAGCCGTTGTTGAAAATTACTTTTAAATATATACTTTGTACTATGTATACTTTTCATAGTCTTTTTTAAAACCTTTTCTCAATAATGTTCCAAATATTATAAAGAGCAGACTTATCCACAATTCATGATAAATTATCAGTATTGCCGTAGGTAAATAAATTTATTTACATATGCATGTAAAACCTTATTGAATACTTTAGCTGGTAGAGACTATACTTGCAATGCACGTAAAAACACATTTAATAATTCAGCAGGTAAAAGGATTTTACTTACAAGTTTTGCTCAAACCTTTGTTAACATTTACACCATATCATGTGCCTATCTGCAACACTTCTCTCTTCTCTCTCCTCTTCTCGACTCTTTCACCCCAGCGGTGGCGCGTGTAGGCACGTACCGCTAGGGTTCCATTCCCTCGAATTCTCTAGAGGATGGCTTTGGAGAGGCGTTTCTTCGTGGAGGCCAAAACTTTCCTCTTCTCGATGGAGGAAGGCAAGTTTGTGCTGAGAATGGAGGAGCGAAGGAAAGGTTTCTTAGGGGTTGTGCTATTGGGTTTGCAGTGTACAGCTTGTGCTGTCGCAGTGGTGACAGAGGCTTTTGCAGTCTCAGGGGGTCGAGAATTTTGTCAAATCCTTCTGGGAAGATTCGAAGGCTTGGATTGTTTGGAAAGGCTATAATAAGGACATTTGCTTCTTGGAGCTGGCGGTCTATGCAGTGTGATGTGAACCCGTGGGATCGAACTCCCTTGAATCCACAATCAAATTGAAACCTACCCAAGAAAGCCAAGAATCAAGTCAAGAAGATCTAGACTCGTTGAAATCTTGTTTCAAGAACCTAGATTTGGTGAGAACGCCACAAAGAGTTTGCCTTTGATAAGTTCTTAGTTTAATCAAGAATAAGTAGAGAAAACTTTTTAGTTTTCTATGAAGAACAAAAATTTCATTGACAATCAACTTGTCTAGCAAAAGCGGCTACCAATCTTTTTAAAACATCTCCATGAAACCCTAAACCTAATAAGGCTTACATCAATTAAAAGACATGGGCTGAACATTTTCAAGCCCAAAGCATCATATAAACTACACTTCTATAGCTAATAAAAGAAGTCCTCTTAATGAAATAAATTGGCCCAAAAGCCTACAACCATAGCAACATAAAAATAGGCCCACACGCCTATACTTAATGAAATAAAGAGTCTGCACTAAACCACTAGGCTATGCCGCCCCCATCTATCGATTGTATCACATGGATTAAAGCTGGTTCTTTTTTTAAGCCCATATTGAGTCTTGCTCGATAAATTTGCAAACTCGGCCCAAGTGGATTGCACCAATCCTTGCATTGCTTCCTTGATCTTCTTCGCTCTTGACCTTGTGATTGGCCCATCTGGAACTTGTAAGGGATCTTTAAGATTCGGTCTACCATTGGACCCATCATTTCCCATCTTCTCAAAAGGATTCGACCTCGAATCGTCACCTGCATCATAGGGAGAAAGATCAGAAACATTGAAAGTAGCAGAGACATTATACTCACCGGGAAGATCCACTTTATACTCATCGGGAAAATCATTAATTTTATCAAGGATTTGGAAATGTCCATCGCCTCAAGGATGCAATTTAGTCCTTCTATGGGCTGGGAATCTTTCTTTGCGCATGTGAACCCAAACCCAATCTCCTGGTTCAAAGATGACACGCCTTCACCCTTTATTGGCTTGGGAAGCAAACTTTTCATTCTTCTGCGCAATTTGAATCAGTACTTTCTCATGAATTGACTTCACCAATTTGGCCTTCCTGTGTCCATCCAAACTACTCATTTCATCAATAGGTAAAGGCATCAAATCTAAAGGAGTAAATGGATTAAAACCATAAACAATTTCAAAGGAAGAATAAGAAGTAGTAGTATGCATAGTCATATTATATGCAAACTCTATAAATGGTAAACAGTCCTCCTAAGTTTTCAAATTCTTTTGAATGACAGTGCGTAAGAGTTGAGTTAGAGTCCTATTGACTACTTTAGTTTGTCCGTCAGTCTGTGGATGACAAGTAGTGGAAAATAAATGTTTGGTACCTAATTTTCCCCACAAAACCTTCTAAAAGTAGCTAAGGAATTTAACATCTCTATCATAAACAATACTCCTAGGTACACCATGGAGTCGCACTATTTCCTTGAAAAACAAATCAGCTATGTTGGTAGCATCATCTGTTTTATGGTATGGAATGAAATGTGCCATTTTACTAAATCTGTCCACTATCACAAAAATAGAATCACTACCTTTTTTTGTCCTAGGCAGCCCCAAAACAAAGTCCATAGATATGTCTACCCATGGCTCACTAGGAACGGGTAAGGGTGTATACAACTCGTGTGATAAAACCTTGGATTTGGCCTTGCGACATGTACTGCACCTACCACATATTCGGGTGACGTCTCTTCTCATCCTAGGCCAAAAGAAATATTAATGTAAAATTTCTAAGGTTTTCCTCACACCAAAATGTCCCATTAATCCCCCTCCATGTGCCTCACGCACCAATAATTCACGCATTGAACAATTTGGCACACCAATTTGCTTTCTTTAAACAAATAACCATCATGCTTGTAAAACTTACCAAATGCCGCTTTATCACACGCTATATACACATTAGAAAAATCAGCGTCATTGGCATACACGTCTTTCACATATTCAAACCCAAGCATTTTAGCACTTAGAGAAGTAAGAAGTACATACCTCCGTGATAAAGCATCAGCAACAATGTTCTCCTTGCTTGTAACGGATGACATAGGGAAAGGTTTCGATGTATTCAATTCATCTAGTATGTCGCTTATTTAATTTACCTTAACTCTTGAGATACTTTAATGATTCATGATCGGTGTGGATTACAAATTCCTTAGGCCAAAGATAGTGCTGCCACGTCTCTAGAGCGCGAACAAGAGCATAAAGTTCTTTGTCATAAGTGGGGTAATTCAGGGCCGCTCCACTTAGCTTCTCACTGAAGAAGGCTATGGGCCACCTATCTTGCATTAAAACGGCTCTAATTCTTATTCCTGAGGCATCACATTCAATCTCAAAACTTTTGTTAAAGTTAGGTAATGCTAACATAGGTGTATAACATAACCTTTCTTTAAGAGTAGCAAATGCATTCGCTTGATCACTCCCCCAATGAAATCCAACGTTCTTTTTAATTATTTCAGTGAGTGGTGCAGCAATGGTGCTAAAATCCTTAACAAAACGCCTATAAAAGCTAGCTAAACCATGAAAGCTTTTTACCTTAGTTATGCTTTTAGGTGTTGGCCACTCCTTGATAGCCTTGACTTTCTTTTCATCTACCTCAATACCTTTTGTACTAACAACATAACCAAGAAAAACAACTTTTTCCATGCAAAAGGTACATTTTTTAAAATTAGCATATAACTTTTCACATCTTAACACATCTAACACATGTCTCAAATGCTCAATATGTTCATCTAAGTTCGTGCTGTACACTAGGATTTCATCAAAATACACGACTACAAATTTGCCTATGAATGTACGTAATACATGGTTCATTAATCTCATGAAAGTGCTAGGCCCATTTGTAAGTCCAAATGGCATAACCAACCATTCATAAAGTCCATGTTTAGTCTTAAAAGCAGTTTTCCATTCATCTTCCTCTTTCATTCTAATTTGATGGTATCCACTTTTTAGATTTATTTTACTGAAAATACATGAGCCATGCAATTCTTCAAGCATATCATCGCAACTTTTGCACCGACATGTGGCTCATCGAATGACACTTGTTTTGTTCGAACTAGAATTTTTTCTTAGCCGTTAAAAAGGAAGTCTGACACATGGCTCATTCGAACGACTCTCATTCTCGTTCTAACAAGGCCATTTCTTAATAGCACATAGCTCGTTTGGATGCCACTTTTCTTGTTGGGACGGCCTATATTGCACTTGAACTCCATTTCTCCTGTCTGAATGGGATATATATATATATATTTTCTGAATTTTTATATTTGTAACTATGTGCATGTGGCATTAAGTTAGGCATAACTTTTGCTACAAATATCAAAATTACTTATATGACACCAATTAGGAAAGCTTTCTTCAGCGCATGTTGTGGTCACCAACCATATCGGGCCCAAAATGCATCGTTTTCTCCTTTGAATCCTTAGTTCAAGACAATTTTTGTCGTTTTTAGGAAATATTTGTTTTCTTTCGGGCGACCAAGATTCTGTTTTTCCTTAATTGTGAATATTTCTCCTCCTAGATTTCCTTCCACCCTAAATCTTAAATTTATACACACTATCATACGCTATCAAAACATCCTTAGTCTTGCACAACATCACTATTCACTATTGTATGTTATTATCTCCAAACTTCTATTTCCCTTTAGCTTTTATTTTTTTTCGGGTATTACAATACTTCATCTGGAACCTTGAAATTAATTGTTGTAGATGGAGATCGATTTGTGATGAAACATGCATAATAAACTGTTTTAGCCCAGAAACTTTTTGCCAATCTTGCATTCAATTTCACTCATCTCGCATTTTCCTTCATTGTTATGTTCATTCTTTCAGCTACTCTATTCTGTTGTGGACTCCCTTTATTTGTCAAGTGACGAGAAATGGCTTTTGTTTTGCCGAAGTGTAAAATTCAGTGTCTCTATACTCCAATTTGCTATCAAATCTTAAAATACTATGCTTTTCTTTCAGTTTGATTTTTCGCCAGTGCTTTCCACTGCTTAAAGATGGTGAAAATGTCTAACTTGTGCTTCATCAAATTAATTAAGACCTTTCTGAAAAGTCATCAATAAAACTAACAAAATAATATGCACTTCCATTTGAAGATACTTTCACGGATCCCTAAATATTTGAATGAACATAGTCGATAACACCTTTGATCATGTGAGACACCACCTAAAAATTGACTCTTCATTGCTTCTCATAGAGTACTTGCAAAAATCCAATTTGCATGATTTCACGCCTTTCAACAAATTCTATTTGTGACGCTCAAACATACGATGCTCACCTAAATTGCCAAGTCCCATATGCCACAAAACTATATCATAAATATCTGATTATGCCGAAGTAGATGCTACAACACCATCTGTAACTATGTTCTCTAGTAATTTATGCAAATTGCCATTTTTTTGACCTTTCATTACGACTAAAGCACATTTAGTTATTTGCATAACTCCATCTCTGGTTTAATGAGAATGGTCGAAAGAATCCAATGTACCTAAACATATCATATTTTTCTTAAGGTCTATGACATATCCAATGTCCTTACAACCCCATTAAACTTCATGACTTTTATTGTACCTATTACAATAGCCTTACACATACATCATTATCCATTCTAATAATAGCAACATTACAAGATTTAAATGTCTCAAACCACTACCTGTTCAGACACATGATATGAGCAATCATAATCTAAAATCCATGAATCTATAAGAAAATATGTACCTGAAGAAACTTAGAGAAGATCTACGCTAACCTCACTGTCATCGGACTTGTCATTCGCAACACTAATTGAATCTGCAGAACTTTTCTGATTCTTTTTAACTTACAAATCTTGTTTCAATACCCTGCAAAAGCTTATGTAGTGCATTTTTTTGTCACAATATTAGAACTCCACATCTTTTGCATCTAATCGAGATTCTTCATCCTTTGTTGAAGGTGACTTAGACCGAGGCTGCCTATCTCTGCGTGCGATTCAAAATGTTAAACTTGTCCAATTGCTTAAGTGTATTTGTATTTTCCTCCATCTGTAAACCACACAACTGCTTCTTCACATACAAATTTTTTAGTCATATACAGACTCTAATTTCTACCAAATTGTCTTAGACTTTTTTTTATCAATCATATTATGAATAACTTTATTTGACAAATTTAGACGGATCGCACTGGCAGCCTTTTATCAATTTCTTCCCAATCATTGTCCATCTTCTAAGGTTTCTTCGTCTTTCACAACAACGCCTTGTAGAATCATTACGGAATTGGAAGATCTTTCATCCTTCATTGCCAAAGTCTCAGTTCTTGCCATTGAACTTCTCTAATTTATATTTAGTGCTCGCTATATTTACCATAATTGTCAATCTGAATGTTGAACTTTACATTTGATACTAATTTTGCAACCGACCACGATTATGGTAAATAATACAAAACGATCAGACAAGAACACCATAATTTATGTAATTCTCTCAATGTGAGGTACATCTATAAGCAAAAACAATCATGAAGAAATTTAAAAGCCAAAGATGGTGTACAAAATTATAGTCAAGAGTAAACCGCTCAAAATCCAAATTTTCGAAACACCCAAATCCCATTTTCATATAAAAGAGATTAACAAATCACCAGAGCTTTGAGGCATAACCATCACATCTTAGAGAGAAAAGCTCCTTCTTCTCTCTAGGACTCCACTGGTTATCTGCCATGGGAGGAAGCTTCGAGCTTCCCTCCCCCATCTTTTTGTACCAACCGTCTCTTCGGAGGCTCCTCTTCCCTTTCCAACACTGAGCTCACCAGTGGTCCCCTTTTTTGACCGTGATTTGTGCGATTTTTGAGAGGGTTGTTAAGTCGAAATCTTTGGATCTAGATCTATACTTTCCTCCCCATTATCTCACAACACGGACCACACCATTGGGTTCGTCGGACTCCTCCGAGTCTTCCGTTGGCCGGCGTGCCCCCAACCAACCCCGGCACACCGGCGCGTGGGTCGCACGGGCCAGGCTCTGTTCTGGCGCGTGGAGGCCACGCGCCTCCCCTCCGTCTTTCCCCCACCTCGGCTGGCGGCGTCTTTTGGTGGATCCGGCGTTTTCTTGATGGCGGCCCCCCCTCCCCTCCCCTCCCCTGACCGGACCTCTGATTGTTGGGTTTTATTATTGTCTTGTTTTTTGCTTTTTTAGGTTAGATCTCGCAGATTACCTGTTGCATGTTCAAGGATTGCTGATTTTTTATGGCTTTTTAGCTTAGATCTCCCTTCTCTTAGTTTTTTAGTGTGCTTTATTGTAAATAGAGGTTCTTTATTGTTGTCCTATAATCCTTTATATTTGTTTGGTAGCTGCATCCAAGTCAGTTTCTAGCTTAGTATTATAGGGAGTCTTTTTAGGAAGTCTTTCTATTCGTTGTAATTTGGCCCTTTGGGGTTTTTTAATGAAGGTTAACTCTGTTAATAAAAAAAAACTATATACATCGCGTAGTCAAACATGTTACATATCAGAGTTTACCATTTAATTCAAACATGTTATAGTATTTAAAAAAAAATTAAAAATAGCATTTTCCGCTACGTAGTTATTGTCAAAATATAGTAGTAAGCATTCCAAGGTAGTTATAAATTGTATAAATAATTACGGGCGTTACAAGATTCTTCCTCAAAAGAGAATTAGAGTAATACCCTCTTTTGTTGGGACAAACGGGACTCAATTCTCTCCATCGTCGCAAGGCTCTCTCTCTCTCTCTCTCTCTCTCTCTCTCTCTCTCGTTTCTCCCTGTCGTGCGGCCAAGTGAGCTGCTAAAAGTTTCTCTTTTTTCTCTTATGCTGCGCCTGAAACAAAGGCTCTCTCAATTTCTCCTTGTGCGGCTCATCATAGAGCAAAAAGCTCTTCTTTTACAGGCGTGAGAGAAGTCGGCTAGAGAGAGTCTAAAAACCAAAACTAAAAAGCAAAAGGGAATGGGGCCCACAAGTGACTTGATGGGTGAAAAGTCACGAACGTCAACAACCATTTTTAACTAAAACAACCAATTAAAATGATTAACTAATCTTCTTGCTTCTGGTTGCCCCTCTAATAGTGTAATGAACAAACCGTTTGTCAATAGTATTGGAATTTGCTTAGCCTCCTTATATTAGTTTCGATTTTGTGGTGTCTAGGGATTCTACGAGTACATCGATCAGGCTTCTGTGTTGGAATTATTGAAGGATTTTCTTACCCACGAAGATCCCAATGTCCGTGCGAAGGCTTGCAGTGCTCTAGGCAACATGTGTCGGCATAGTTCCTACTTCTATAGCTCACTAGTAAGTAATGAACTATATGATGCTTTTCAATATGCTAAACCTCAGTGAAATATTTGTCCTTCAATTTTGTCAATATTCGATGAAATTAATTTCTTTTCTGGATTGTCGAAGCTATGTAATAGAATATTTTTAATTGGACCATTCATTCACGCGAGACACTTGAAACTATCATTTGTCACTGGATTAATTGTGTTTTCTTTCAACATCCAGTCAAGGAATCAAATTATTCGCCTCCTCATCGATCGTTGTGGTGATCCAGACAAACGCACGAGAAAATTTGCATGCTTTGCTGTAAGTTCTGATCCAATTTACTGACAGTTTACTTCAAACATAGTTGCCCTAGAATACAACCTCTTCATTATCCTGTGAAGAAGTTTCAGGCATAATTCATTCATCTTCTTCTTATGAGGGAAACGGTGAACGTATTGTCCTTACAGATATAATGCTAACCTAGTGTATCTTTCTCTTAAGATTGGAAATGCTGCCTACCATAGTGACACACTGTATGAAGAGCTTAGAAGATCCATTCCTCAACTGGCAAACTTGCTGCTATCAGCAGAGGAAGATAAGACTAAAGCCAATGCTGCTGGTGCACTAAGTAATCTTGTTCGCAACTCCAACAAGCTTTGTGAAGATTTAGTCTCTAAAGGAGCGATGCAGGTTTGTGGACACGCTGCATTGCCATTTTATTTTTAGATTATGCATGTAAGTTTCAATTTTTAGTTTGGGGTTTGAAGTAAGTTGCGTGTTCCATAGAAAGTGAGAATTTTCAAATGGGGTCAATAAACTCAATTTAATTCCTAGAACTTGAATTGTAAATTATTATATGACACGGTCAGAAAACTCTAATGAAGATGCAGATTTTAGTGTTAATCCAGACTAGTATGTTAGTTAAATACCAGCTGGCAAGTCAGTTAAGATAGTTGGTTAGTTGTTTGTTGATTTAGTTGATAATGCAAACAGATTACAGTTCAGTAGTTCATTCTTTTTGTATAAAGATAGAGTCTTGTATAGATTATTATTCATTCAATACAAGAGAGAAACTTTCTCCTCTGCTTTCTTCTCTGTTTTCTCTGTTCTTCTTCCATATTTGATATGATATCAGAGCACGATCAATTTACAAACATGGAAATCCCTAGTTCATCTCTTAATTCCACTGAATTCTCTGATTCTCTGTTTCTCCATCATGGAGATAGTTCGAGTTCCATCCTTGTTTCTCAACCTCTGAAGGGTGAGAATTTCAATTCTTGGAGTCGATCGATGTTGATGGCTCTAAGTACCAAGAACAAACTTTGTTTGATCGATGGTTCACTGTTGAAACCTTCGGATTCATCAACAATTTTCAAGGCTTGGACAAGATGCAATGACATGGTCTTGAGTTGGATCATCAACTCGGTCTCGAAGGAGATTGCAGCAAGCATAATTTACATTGATAACGCTGAAGCTATGTGGAAAGACCTAAAGGAACGATTTTCTCAAGGCAATGGCCCTCGAATTTTTCAGCTTCAGAAGTCAATTGTTGCCATTACTCAAGGATCCAACTCGGTAAGCTCATACTATACCCAGCTTAAGAGTGTTTGGGATGAGCTTTCAAATTACCGTCCAATTCCTCAGTGTTCTTGCGGACGCTGTATTTGTGGTTGTACTAAAACAATCATGGATTTTCATCATCAAGAATACATTTACCATTTTCTCATGGGTTTAAATGATTCTTTTTCTAATATTCGTGGCCAAATTCTACTGCTTGAGCCACTTCCCCCAATCAATAAGGTCTTCTCTTTGGTCTTGCAAGAAGAGAGACAAAATGAGTTATCTGCAGGGGTTTTTCAATCACCTCAGTTTGGAGAGAGTTCTGCTTTGATGACAAGCAAGTCTCCTTCTCCTTCTGCTAATGTTAAGAATGCTAAACAAGCTTTTCGCAAGCCTAAACCAGTTTGTAGTCATTGTGGTGTGACCGGGCATACCATTGAGAAATGCTATTGGATTCATGGTTTTCCCCCTGTGTTCAAGTTCACTAAAGACAAGTCTATTGGGACTCCATCTGCTAATCAAGTTTAGACTGCAGATAATTCAAGTTCACCAATGCCATTCTCTCAAGCTCAAGTTCAGCAAATGATGGCATTCATGCACAATATGCAAGCTTCTTCTTCCTCATCTGCCCTTCAAGCAGGTAGTCTTTCCAATATTACCTCTGATCGTTTGATCCCTTCAACTGAAGGTAATCCTTTTTCTTTTGTTTATAGTACCTCATTATACTTAGACCCTAAGCATTCAATTTTTTCTTCATGCCATACTTCTATTGCTTCTTCACCTCATACTTACAATCAAAACTGGAGCCACTGATCATATGATCAACTCCATTTCTTTATTCACCTCCATCACAGCTACCATTTCCACCAAAGTTAAACTGCCAAACGGTCAATTTGCCCTTGTTACTCATATTGATACTGTCAAAATCTCAGCACATTTAACACTCACTAATGTTTTGTGTGTTCCTTCCTTTTCATTCAATCTTCTTTCAGTTAGCAAGTTAGTCCGCTCCTTTAACTATTGTTTTCTTTTCTTTGCTAACTACTGCTTCATACAGAATCTAACATGGATGACGATTGGAGTGGGTAGAGAAGCAAATGGATTGTTCTACTTGTTGGACAACCCTAATATGCTTTCAAAAGTTGATTCTTCTTCTTGTAAATTTCCTGTACCTCTTCAATTTTCTGCTACTGTTAAATTTGTATCCACAGACATTTGGCGCTATAGGTTGGGACATTTGTCTCCCTCTAGACTTCAACTTTTACATTCCAATAATCCACACATTTCGTGTGATTTGATACCAACTCCTTGTACCATTTGCCCTTTGGCTAAACAGAAACGTTTACTTTTCCCCATAGTGTTACTGTTTCTACTTCTAGTTTTGATCTTATACATTGTGATATATGGGGTCCCTTCTCGGTTGGTTTAAGGAATGGTCATCATTATTTTTTAACTTTAGTTGATGACTATAGTCGATTTACATGGATTCGTTTGTTACAATCCAAAGACTAGACCTGAAATCACCTTCAATCTTTTATTAATTTTGTTGAAACTCAGTTCACTTCAAGAATCAAAGTCCTACGTTCGGACAATGGTTCAGAATTCAACATGAGCAATTCCTATTCTGCTAAGGGTATTCTACATCAACTTAGTTGTGTAGAATCTCCTCAGCAAAATTCTGTGGTTGAAAGAAAACATCAACATCTTCTTAATGTAGCTCGTTCACTTCGATTTCAAGCTAGTCTTCTTCTTAAATTTTGGGGAGATTGTCTTTTGACAGTTGCTTATCTCATTAATTGTATTCCTACCCCAAATCTGTCCAACATTTCTCCTTTTGAATTACTTCATGGTCTGTCCCCTACATATGATCATCTTAGAGTTTTTGGATGCCTTTGTTATGCATCTACTCTTTGTAGACACCGAACCAAATTTGATCCTAGAGCTAAACCTTGTGTTTTTCTTGGATACCCTTTTCAGCAAAAAGGTTACAAATTATTTGATATTCATAATCATTCTGTTTTTGTTTCCCTAGATGTGATTTTTCATGAATCAATCTTTCCTTTTGCTGTTGGTCTTCTCAAAACTTCTTCTGATGGTGTTTTTCTTTTTCCACATTCTGTTTCTTCCGATCATTCTTCTTCTGTTTTGCCAAATATTTCTTTCCTTAACTTTCCAGATATTTCTTCCTCACAACCTGCACCTCAATCACAACCTACATCTTCATCACAGTCAACATCTCCATCACTGCCTGCATCGCCATCACAGCCTGCATCTCAATCACAGTTTGTACCTCAATCCCAGCCTGCCCAACCTACACCTCAATCCCATCCAGCACCTCAATCATTACCTGAAACTCAAATTCAACACGTTCCTAGAAGATCATCTCGCATGAAACAAAAATCAGGTTATCTAGAGTAGTACCATTGTCAGCTTGCTTCTCAATCTTCTCCATTTTTTTATTCTGTGCAGTCAGATTCAAGTAATTTGTACTCCCTTTCTTCATCTCTTTGTTATGATCAATTTGTCTTCTTCTTATAAAACCTACTGTTTGCAAGTTTCCTCAACTTATGAACCTCAATTTTTTCATCAAGCCAATAAATTTCAGCATTGGCGTGATGCCATGAATGCTGAAATTGCTGCACTTGAGGACAATCAGACTTGGATTATAACTCCTTTGCCTCCTAATAAAGTTCTAATTGGATGCAAATGGGTTTATAAAGTGAAACTTAAGCAGATGGGTCTATTGAACGTTATATAGCCCGGTTATACACAATGTGAGGGCTTAGATTATTATGAGACTTTTAGCCCGGTTGCCAAACTCACCACAGTGAGAGTCCTTCTTGCTCTTGCTGCTTCACATGATTGGATCTTACACCAGCTTGATGTAAATAACGCATTTCTTCATAATGAACTTAATGAGGAGGTTTACATGAAGTTGCCACCGGGTTATGCTATTAAAGGGGAGAACAAAGTGTGTAAACTTATTAAGTCATTGTATGGTCTCAAACAAGCTTCACGACAATGGTTTGCCAACTCTACTTAATCATGGTTTTGTTCAATCAAAATCTGATTATTCCTTGTTCACTTATTCTCAAGGCAGTACATTTCTTGCACTTGTATATGTGGACAACATTGTAATTGCTAGTAATAATGGTGATGCTATTACTCAGCTCATTCAATTTTTGAATAATCAGTTTAAACTCAAAGATCCTGGTGCTTTGAAATTCTTCCTTGGTTTGGAAATTGCTCGAACATCAAAGGGCATTTCCCTTTGCCAACGAAAGTACAGCTTAGAAATTTTGGAGGACAGTGGTTTACTTGCAGCAAAGCCCTCCAAGTTTCTCATGGAAACCAATCTGAAATTGTCCCGGCATAGTGGTGATCCTCTTGCAGATCCTGCTAGCTATCGCAGGCTTGTTGGAAGACTTCTTTACCTTACTATCACTCGCCCGGACATTTCATATTCAGTCCAGATTCTAAGTCAATTTATGGATACCCCTCGGCAGCCCCACATGGATGCAGCCACTAGAGTTCTTTGATATCTGAAATCCTCTCCTGGCCAAGGTTTACTTTATCCATCTACTTCAGTTTCACACTCAAAAGCTTTTTGTGATTCTGATTGGGCTGGATGCCCCGATACTAAATGTTCTATTACTGGTTTCTGTGTATTTTTGGGAGATTCTTTGGTTTCATGGAAGTCAAAGAAACATCATACAGTATTTCGTTCTTCTGCAGAACCCGAATACCGTTCTATGGCTGCCACTTGTGAGATTACTTGGTTGTTGCACTTGCTTACTGATTTCCGGATTACTCATTCACAGCACGCTTTATTGTTTTGTGATAGCCAAGCAGCACTCCACATTGCTACAAATCCAGTTTTCCACGAGAGAACCAAGCATATAGAACTTGATTGCCACTTGGTCCGAGATAAGATTCAAGAAAATGTAATTCGGACACTTCATGTGAAATCTCTACATCAACTTGCTGATTTGTTTATTAAAGCTCTCGGTTCTCATCTCTTTCATCATCTATTGTCCAAGATGAACATTATTAACATTTTTAATGATGTTTCATCTTGAGGGGGAGTTTTAGTGTTAATCCATACTGGTATGTTAGTTAAATACCAGCTGGCAAGTCAGTTAAGATAGTTTGTTAGTTGTTAGTTGATTTAGTTGACAATGTAAATAGATTACAGTTCAGTAGTTCATTCTTTTTGTATAAAGATAGAGTCTTGTACAGATTATTATTCATTCAATACAAGAGAGAAACTTTCTCCTCTACTTACTTCTCTGTTTTCTCTGTTCTTCTTCCATATTTAATAGCAGATCTTGATATATCTCTTTTTTTGCTTGTCAATTTTGGTAAAATTTTCTTTAGAAGAAAACATAAAGATGACAAACCAACAATTAGACATTGGCCCTGTATGGTATCTCGGGTTCAGCCCATTTGACCCAAGAACTTCTTTTGCTTGCATCAGGACTTTTGGCATACCAAAGCATTTTTGTTTTTGTTCATTACTTTGTAATTATATTGCAGTTTCCATATCTGAAATTTTGAATATAATGCGAGTGGGTTTTCTTTTGCAGGCTTTACTGAAGTTAGTAGCTGACTGTTCTGTAGTAGCGCTGAACCCAAGTAGAAAAGATGCTGTAAATGAGTCACCGTTAAAAATAGCACTTTTCTCTTTGGCAAAGATGTGTTCACACCCTCCTTGCAGACAGTTCCTTAGTTCATCGGAGTTGTTTCCGGTGATTGGACGGCTTCGACAGTCTCCAGAATCAACAATTGCCCAGTATGCTTCGGTCATTATCAACAAAATCTGATGCTCGAGGGCTCAGAGAGAGGTTGATTTCTAATCAATCACAGTGATTGCCGAATAACACCGTTGAAGTATGATTAGAATACAATGTGAAGAAAGTGGCATGCCACAAACTGCTCTGTAGTGGATGTTGTAAAGTCATCCTTTCTATGTATTGCCTGTATATGCATTAATGGTTCAATCTGCATACTGTAGTTGGGTAAGCATATTGTTCTCTAGTCATTTGTGTAAAATTCACTTTTCTTAATTTTTCTTAATTTTTCGTTGGAAGAAATGTTGGCTCTCCGCCAGGCGAAGAGGGAGGGGAAGTGTGGGCTTATGTAATACCCATACTTTAAATTCCAGCTTGGCTGGCTTTTTATTTTTTATTTTTCTTTTTTTCCAGCTTAGCTTGTAGGTTAGCCCTTGGTGATGGGCTTATAGGTGCATGACCAATTAGTTGGGCCTAAGATAGTTTAGTAAAATGGATCAAAGGCCCACGGATGAATTAATAATAATAATAATTATTATTATTATTATTTGATTTTTTTACTATGATCCTGAAATCCCATCCTCTTGTTTTTTTTCTCCTCTATGTTGTGATTTTTGAAAGCCTCAACTGAAGCTAAAGGTTAAGGGATGTCACCTTATTTTGGCTTCTAAAGGTCCACAGCACCTACTCGTTGACCTAGTAAGGTAAATGGAAGAAAAGATAGGATGGGATGATATGAAAAAGAAGAGAGCGGATGCTGAGAGAGTAATGGGTTACATCTTTTAGCGGAAATCACATCATATATATCTATTACAAATTAATTATACTAAAGAACTATTTAACATCTATATCTTTAAGACTTATCAACATAATAATTACATTATAAGATTGGCTTTATACGGTAACAAGTGCCACAAGTCATACAAAACCACCAAACAATAAACAACTCGTGGTTCAACAATTACGATCGTTGCGGTGAGCTTCGGTCATAATAATTCGAGTATAGTGCTACAAGAACATTGACTACAACTGGAGTACTTGCAACTAAAGCATCAATGTCTGAACGGTTGTGGGATTAACTACATCCGCACAGTTAAAAGTATGAGTTCATCGCCTCAGTACAAAATACCAAGGCTTCAATGATATAAGACTCACTAAGTTTTAGCATAAAATCAACGTTTTTTCTTAGTCTCTTGTTTACAATAACAATTACTTTCTTAGTCATGAAAGCTTATCATTTGAAATCACATCATAACAGATAGAATAAACACAGGAATAACATAATAATATTAATATTATTTCAACATACTCGCATACAAATTCATACATCAACTCAAATCACATCATACATCGCCACACAATGCATGCTTTTATTCTATTTCCCTTTAATCTGTATTTTATTTATGTATCCAAGAGTATCAACTCGCTGGTGCTAGGACCATCAACTCTGGACTTAAAGTTTCTGTAGCTAAGAGTGTCTATTCTAGTCTTACACCATTTTTTCACTCATAGGACATCCATACACCGGGATCGTTACACTAGTGCCAGGAGCATCAACTCTGGACTTATTGTTTTGTAGCTAGGAGCATCAACCCTAGACTTACACATGGAATGCAGGAACGTCAAGTCACTATGCCAGATACATCAACACTGGACTTATTGTTGCTGTAGCTAGGAGCATCAACCCGCAGGGATCGTTTCGCACGCCAAGAGCATCGACCCTATGACCCTACAACTCACTATGCGAGATGCATCAACACTGGACTTATTGTTTTTGTAGCTAGGAGCATCAACTCTAAACTTACACATGTTCCACTCGTAAAAGCATCAATCCGCAGAGATCATTATGCACGCCAAGAGCATCCACCCTATGGTTATACTGACTCCACCCATAAGGCATCCATTCTATGGTGATATTGTTTCTAAAGCCAGGAGTATCAACTCTGGACTTATATATTTCCCACCCATAGGATATTCATCCGCTGGGTTTGTCTACCGTTCGTGTTCTCATTATGCTAGTGCATCTACACAGTATACATGTTATCATACATGCATAATTTTATGTTTAAACAACATTATGTTCTTTCTAACATATCATAAAACCCAACTCAATACAATGTTCTTCAAAACATTATCCAATAATCACTTCATAATCATATCTCATCCAACAACTCATACTGTATCCCAATCAACAATTCATAACTATATCACAATCAACAGTTCATGATCTTATTATTCTCATATTTCATATTCATGCCCATTCACTATCTCATATTCACTTTACGAGTCACATATCAATCTCACAACTCAATCATTTCATTTCATCATTCCTTCACAATCAACATATCATATTCGCATCACAATCATCATCATATGCGTATAAACAATAGAAATAACAATAGCTCAATTGTAGATTCATTATATAAAACTTCTTAAGTTCTCAGTGAGTAAAATATTTACCTTGGCTGCATTAGACTCTTGACTCTAACATTTTCTCCGTATTCTAGTTACTTGGACTCTTCATTGGAGAACCAATTGAATTCTCCAATCCGGACACTTGCATGCAAACATTGGTATCGTTAGACTACGTTATTGAACCTATACTTTATGACACATAAGCTACCAACGTGCTCACACGTAGTGTTACCCACTTTTAAAGCTAGCTAGGTACCTTTAGCTACTATTTGGTTAATCATTGGTTCTATGTTCGTATTTATTTGTTTATTAACAATAAGATGTATTTACTATATTCATTAGATTATATTATTATTGTTAACCCTTTTATGGCTTGTTACTTATTTACTAAGTTAGCAATATACATTTAACTCATATATATGCATATGTATAAATACATATATACATATACACATTTAGCACTTAAACCTAATCTGATGATACACTAAAACACTTAGTGTACATGGATAGGTAAATTGGGTACCAAGTTACCTTATTATCATTATTAGACGTTAAGCCTTATGGTTTGTTTATCCACTTAAGCTAACTAAGTACACTTGGTGGTTCCTTTCAAAAAAAAAGAAAAAAAAAGTACACTTGGTCCATATATGTATACATACATATATATATCAAATGCTTATTAAGCTTAAGCCTAATTCAATAAAACACTCAAGTACTTTTAATTACTACTCTAAGTGGATTTAAAGCCCATTTATATATTTCCTTAATATTACTAATTTATATTTGTTGTCTTAAGGTTATTTTAAGCTATTTACGATTCGACGTTTTCATTTTAAACCATATATTTAATACTTGATCCTTATTTGACATATTAATTTAATAACTCATATTAGATTAGATAATAATTCCATTTGTAACATATCCTTTTACTAAAACTTGAAGCATATGCATAGACTTTTAAACTAGATATTATACCTAGTGTTATTAGTTCATATCTCTTAGGAATTCTACCTCGATATTAGTTATGTTAACATTTCAATATCTAACTCGATATTTATATTTATTTGACTAACTCGATTATCAATTCTTGTATTTCTTTTACATCAAGTTATTTACTTATTTTATCTACTTATTCCCTTGTTACACTTTGCTATATATCTTAATTATATTAGACTAAAGTCCCACGATCTATTTATTTATCCGCTTGATCTATTCATTGATTTGTTCATTCTTTACACTAATGTCTTCTATTCACTTGTTTATCATTGTTACCCATTATCTTGATCTTAATTCAACCCTTGTATATATACGGATTCACATTTTCCATTTACACAAAAGGGATCTAAACACATTAATTTCAACATCAAAACTAGCCAATAGACTCCCTTTAAATGACCATGAACATATAGCAAAAGAACCGAAAGATTCAATTCCAAAACCACATTCTTCTCACCTAAACATCTCTAATTAGCCAACACACAAACAACCATCAATCATCTAACACAATATTTTATGGTCAACCTATAATGTCCTGATTTTTAAATTACGTTTTAAGAATAAAATTTAATGGATAAATGACTAAGATTAATTAGATGACTAGAAAATGCAATAGGACGCGCAGAGAATATTTTAAAAATTCAAGGAATTAAAGAAAATAAATTAGAAATAAAATAGGAAATAGGAAAGTATGAAAGTATGAAAATAAAAGAAATTATGAAATAAATAAATATACATGTATAATAATTTGGCGTGTCCAGATCGCCTCATGCACCGTCCAGACGGTGCCTCATGTAATGAGGCATGGACCACTAAATCGCCGCATCCGGACGACATAAGTTGCCCGTCCGGACGGGACTTGATTAAAAAGGGCCAAAGCGCCATTTTCTAGAAATCCTCTCATCATTTCACCGATTTTTATGGGTTTTTGATGCAAATACCGTGATCCACGAAGATCCAACTGTCCAAACTCAATTCTGACATCTGAAATGTGATCTACGAAGCCCGATCTACGTTTCTACCGATTGGTTTGAAGTATTTTCGTTAAACTCACGATTTTTTGATTTTGGGTTAAAATCTTGAAATGTCAGTTTAATCTAGTATTTTCTTTAAATAAACGGTTACTTGGAACATGCTTGAAGCTACCAAATCCTTGGGTTTTGGTTTGGGGAAATTTTGGTGAATTTTCCTCAAACCCTAACTTTTTGGGTATTTAATTTTAGTGGTGTTTTTATGCGATTAACCCTTAGTAAATGCTATTGGGTTAATAATATTATGATTGAGGTAGTGTTTTAGTGATTTGGGTTTAGGTTTAGAAATCCTAATTTGATGGGTTAAATTAATTTGTGGGGTTTTTAAGTGTTTAAAACCTAGATTGTTAATTTATGGATTAATTATGGTTATAGTAGTGATTAATCCCAAATTAGTTATGGGTTTTGTAAAAATAAGTATATAAGGGTTAGGTGCTAATGTTAGTAAAAATAAATAATTATGAGAATTTAGTTTAAATACTATTTGCGAAGTTAACCTTAAGAGTTTATTATGGGTTAATGTTATTTTAAATGTGTTAATGATTTAAGCTAATAAGTTAGTAATTATTGTAAAAAGATTAGTGAATATAATTTTAGGGTTAATGTTAGTATAAAAGTGTTAGTGAAAATAATTTATGGGTTAGTGTGATTAATTGCGGGTTAGTGTGATTAATTGCGGGTTAGTAATTAATATTATGAGTAAATAGTTAAATAGTGATTTTAATATCTAACCCTAGTAAATACTTTGGGTTAATATTGTTTGAGTTTTAGTGAGTGTCTAGGATTTCACTACAATTTTTTTTTTTTTTTTTTGCCACTTGCAGTTAGCCACGTGGATGGGTGTCATCCACATGACTAATTGCTAGCCACGTGTTAGTGGCGATGTGGCCACGTTGTGGCAGATCAGGGTGTTGCGAAATGCAGATTTCGCAACGTGGCCACGCTGTCCACGTCGCCACTGTGCCACGTCGCGACATGTGGACAACGTGGCCAAAAGCCACTTTGCATAATGGCAACGTGGATTCTCATCCACGTGGCCAAAGCTGACTGTGGCCACTTGGCCTGAGACATGTGGCTGACTGTGGACACGTGTCTTGGACCACGTTGCCACAGTCAGCCACGTGGCCCGAAGCCATATGGCCACACACAGCCACGTGGTGGACCACGTGGCAAAAAATGCCATTTTTTTTTTAAAAAAAATTCCCCCAAATACATTTTTTTTTTCAATATCCCCAAAATATTATTACAATATTTAAAATGTTACAATAAATACAAATTTAAACAATATTGCAATAATTCAGAATTAAAACAACAATAAATTATTTATAAATAAACGTTATTGTAATTGTTATTGTTATTAACAAAATATCCCTACAAAAACTATACAAATCTTCACCTCGTCGATTTTGGGGATCACAATTTCCTGTACCAGGCGTGGACTCGCCAACGGGCGACTGTTGCGCAAGGGAAGGTGTAGCGGGCGAGGGTGTTCCAATGGGAGAGTGCTGGCCCAGCGGCGATGGCGAATACTACCGTCCAAGGGGCGAGACCTGACCCTGGGACGACAACGGCCCAATCGTCGTCGCATTACCTGCAAATAATAAAAACATTAAAAAAAATTAATCTATATGCATATCAAGTCCATAGCATTGAGCATTTAGAGAGTTTACACAATTGTAATCATACCTGCAAATGCACTACCTACGGACGATGTACTACCTCCGTGTGGAGGTGGAGACTGCTGAGCAACAGGGCCCATGGAGGAAAGAATGGACTCGAAGTGCCTCATGCGCTGCTCTAAGGCCTCATTCCAATTGGTCTGAGCTCGTAACAATATCTCCATCAAGGTAATCCTGAACTCGTGTACGGAGCAGCTCTGAGATGTACACTGGGATGGTCCTGCTTGTGAACGGGTGTGGTATAAATAGGATGTCCCTAGTACAGGACAAATGTTCGGCCCAACTTGTCGAACCCTCCCCACGTATTCAAGCTTCCCAAGCACCTGTTCGTACGCGTCATTCGGTTCCCAACGTACCGTGTCTTCCGTCACGCTGTGTGTAGCAGCAAGGTCATTCGACCCCCACAAACTGTGAAAGAAGTTCGCTCTTTTCTGGGCCATGTAGGATTCTATCGGCGATTCATCCAGGATTTCAGCAAAATCGTCAGGCCCTTGTGCAAGTTGTTGGTAAAGGAGGCCCCATTTATTTTTTATGAGGATTGCAAGAAGGAATCTGGGGCCTTGAAGAAGATTCTGACGTCCACACCCATCATTCAGCCACCCAACTAGGGTGCACCTTTTGAGATCATGTATGATACGTTAGATTAAGCTGTTGGAGCTGTTTTGGGGCAGCTCATTGATAAACTCCCCCATGTCATCTATTATGCAAGTCGGACTCTAAACGATGCCCAACTGAACTATTCGACCACTGAGAAGGAGTTGCTAGCATTCATTTTTGCTTTGGATAAGTTTCGATACTACTTGCTAGGGTCAAAAGTCATTATCTACTCAGATCACGCGAAATTGAAGTATCTTTTCTCCAAAAAAGATGCTAACTCTCTCCTCATTCGGTGGATTTTACTGTTGCGAGAGTTTGACATTGAGATTCGGGACAAGAAGGGTTCCAAAAATTTGGTGGCCGATCATCTTTCGAGGATTACCGTGGATTTCATTGAGGAGGCCACCGGTCAGTGAAATCCATTTTGGGGGCAGCAAGACAAGTCCAAGTTCATGGCCATGGTGAAGTACTTTTTTCTGGGACGATCCTTATCTGTTCAAGTATTGTCCCAATCAGATCATTAGGAGATGCATCCCTGAGCCTGACCAATCCAATGTCATATCCTTTTGTCATGATCATGCGTGTGGATGCCATTTCAGTTCAAAGAAGACCACTGCAAAGATTTTGCAAAGTGTATTTTATTGGCCGACCATTTTCCAAGACGCTCACAAAGTATTGTGTCTCGTGTGAGCGCTGTCAAAAGCTAGGGAGTATTTCACGATGGAATATGATGCCTCTCAACCCTATTCTTATTGTTGAGATCTTTGATGCGCGGTGCATTGATTTCATGGGACCTTTCCTAAACTCCTTCGGCTATCTGTACATTCTTGTTGCTGTGGACTATGTGTCTAAATGGGTGGAGGCTGTTGCCTGCAAGACCAATGACCACAGAGTTGTGGTTTAGTTTTTAAAAGACACTATATTTGCTTGTTTTGGTACTCCCCAAGCAATTATTAGTGATGGTGGTAAGCATTTCTACAACCGAATTTTCGAGCAGCATTTCTGCCACTCCATATCACCCTCAGACGAGTGGTCAAGTGGAGATTTCGAACCGAGAGATCAAGAGAATTTTGGAGAAGACGGCGAACCCGTCAAGAAAAGATTGGTCTCTTCTTTTGAACGATGCATTGTGGGCTTACCAGACAGCATTCAAGACCCCGATTGGCATGTCTCCTTACCGTCTCGTGTACGGGAAATCATGTCATCTGCCAGTGGAGTTGGAGCATAGAGCATACTGGGCCATCAAGCTGTTGAACTTTGATCTCACGAAGGCTGGCTCAAAGAGGAAGCTCCAATTGAATGAATTGGAAGAGCTGAGGAATGATGCCTACGACTGTACGAAGTTGTACAAGGTACAGATGAAGAAGGCTCATGCCAGAGCATTTTGAGACGATCTTTTGAACCTGGTCAAAAAGTCATTTACGATTCATGTCTGCATCTTTTTCCATGGAAGCTCCAATCTCGATGGACAGGCCCATTTACTGCTAGATCGGTTTTTCCTTATGGGGCCATTGAGATTGAGGATCCAAAGAATGGTACTACTTTCAAGGTGAATGGACAAAGACTGAAACCATTCTTGGAGTTGTAGAGCCCGGAGGTTGAGACGACCCTTTTGGAGGATCCAAGTTACTCAGAGTGATTGTCCTCAGTTGAGGAGAGTCTAGCTGAAGACTGAAAACTTAGCGCTTATGGGAGGCAACCCTCATTATTTTCCCTTATCATTTGATTTCTTTGTTCTGTTTATGGTGATTTTCAGGGAAAGGTCTGCCGTTCAAGTTTGGGGGAGCGTTCTCTTACGTTATGGCCATCTTGCATCGCCCATTCGGTATTGTATTTCTGGTCACATTGGGGACAATGTGTCATTTTAGTTTTGGGGGTGGGGTAGACATCTTTGTTTGTTTTTTTTTTTTTTTTTTTTTTTTTTTTTTTTTTTTTGTTATTGCTTTTGTGTAAAAAAAGAAAAAAAAGGTTATGTTGATGATTGAGCATGATTACATCTTACTGTGGTTTGCATATCATTAGTTTGTTGAACATGTTGAACATTGTATGTTGTTGAAAATCTGAATTCTCTTGACTCATCTGTTGGATTAGAGAGACTTCATGTGTTTGAATTGTTTATAACAAGCACATTAGCATAGGCTTTCTGAGGTATAAAATTTGATTTGAGAATGTGTGTCTGGAGACTTGTAGGATGATTTGTCGATGAAACCTTGGTTTAAAAAAAAAAGTGAAAAAATATCATCAATTTGAGTCTTCATTGAGTAACCGGGCCTTTTGCCTCACTAAGCATTGGGTGTTCGTGTAAAAAGATGAGAATTTCAGGTTGGTTGATTGTTTGGCTAGTTTGACTTCGTAGCCTTTTTGACTTGAGTAATTAAGCCCTTATGGATGTTTTTACATCTAGTGCCCTAAAACCATCTGGTTTGGGAGTCATTGACCCAACACTCGTTACATGGGTCAATTAGAAAGCTTAAGGGAGCCAAGCATTGCACAGCCTACACATTAAAATAATAATAATAATAATAATAATTGCACATTTAAGCCTTGGTTATTTTCATCTAATGGAATTCCTGTGAGTCTTTGGGTACACATGTCTTGAGGAAAGTTGAAACCTCATGAGTCTATGTTAACCCTACACTTATTTGAACAAGTGATATCTCAATATTTCAGCTATGAGTTGATCGATTTTTGATGTCCTGATCAGTTCATTTTTGTTAAACATGCTCATGATGTATAAACCATATGTTTTTGTGTGGATTTTTGTTTGATTAATAACTTAGTGCTTTTCAGTGTTTGTGGGTATCATATCTGGCAAACCCTCACGGGACCTCACTCGTCCACTAGGGAATCCTAGGGGTTTAAAAGGCTTATTGCATATGTTAAATGCAATTGTTTCTCCCACAAAAGAGGATTTATGTTTCATGCTTTGATTTTGTTTTTCATTTTGTTTTTCTAAGGGACTAGCAAAATGTAAGTTTAAGGGTATTTGATGTGTCCAAAATATTGTATATTTGGACCTCTTAATTTGCATTTGTTAAACCTTTAGTTTTGTTATTTTCTAATATTTTTGGTTAGTTTTGGTGTCTAAGTGTTTTGCAGGTCATTGTGAAAAAAAAAATGATGATTTTTAAGAAAAATAGTAAAGAAGCGAAAAAAAAAAAATCGTCTCAGTTTGACTCATTTTCATTGTCATTAATTTGAACCGTTATTGACTTTTATGATGTCAACAGTTGAGACAAAATGTAAAATATATATATAAAAGACAAAACATGGAGACCAAACGTGGAGGCACCTTTAATTAAGAAGGCAAGGACCTATAAGTTGTTTAAAAGGTGCAAGCTGAACCTAGACAAAATGTAAAATATATATATAAAAGACAAAACATGGAGACCAAACGTGGAGGCACCTTTAATTAAGAAGGCAAGGACCTATAAGTTGTTTAAAAGGTGCAAGCTGAACCTAGCAACACGTGAACTGGAGAAAAATTTGTTTAGAGTGATGCACCGAATCCTTGAAGATCTGCAGCATTGAAATCACGCGATTTAAGGGGACTTACACTGGGAAACATGGAGCCTACTCTGCCGCAGCAATCTTTAATGAGATGAAGTTTTCAGTCAACAAAAAGGCAAAACAAATATAGGAAGAAACAACTTTTCTCTCTTTTGGAGGCAACACCCAGAACTTTTTTTGCAAGCAAGAGAAAAATGAGACCCAATTTGTCCCCATTTGGCCAGCTAGGAAAAACAAGAAGGAAGGAGACGTTAGAGGGGGAGAGGCTCCACTTTTCAGCTTGTGTCTCAAACCTATCTTTTCCTTATAAAAACCAAGAGACACCAGTAGTGGGGAGAGTTCCTTTCCTTGTAGAAAAACGCAGTCTAGAACGTGACTGGACAGTAGCTCCAGTTCACGCTGGTTTTGTTATGATTTCAATTCTTTTCTTTACAAGTTTCTGTTTAGTTTTTTTTTGCAAGTTCTGTTCTTTTCATTTTGCAACCCAGAGTTCTTTTCCTGTGTAAGAAAAATCAAATCGTGACTGGACGGTAGCTCCAGTTCATGCTAGTTTTGTTCTCATTTTAGTTTTATGTTGCAAGTTCTAATTCTGTTCTTTTTCTTTTTGTTGTTTCTTATTCTGTTATGTTCTCTTTCTTTGACAACCAAGTTCTTTGCTTAAAAAAAAAAAAAAAGACCAGACGTCACTGGGGGTAGCACCAGGTCATGTCTGGTTTGCCTCTTCTCTTAGCAGTTGTGTATTCTTTTTCTTTCTTATTTTGTAAACATAGAGCAGTTCAGTGGTATTCGTTTATATTTTCTTGTTCCTTTTCTTTCCAGCATGACCCAGCCTTGTTCTCATTTTTTTTTTGTTTAAAGAGAACCGGAAGTACGTGACTGGAGCCTCAGCTCCTGTTCACGTGTGTCCTCTTTTAGTGGAGCAATTCTGAAGTTTTTTTTTTTTTTTAATGATTTCTTCACACATTAACTACTTGTAAGCTTTTCTTTATTAAGTACTCATTCATAGTTTCTTTTAATGTATATGTTTTTAATTCAAGTTAGTGTGTTGTTTCGAGTCATGGGAGGCTAATCCTCAACTAAGGTTGAGGATGAAACCTCACTATTAATAACACATACATTTTTGTTATGCTATTTGTACAATCCGATGTTTATTAAAATATTATTCAAGTCCCATTCATTTTATTGATTTATGTCTTTAGATTGAATGTTTATTGATTTAAAGATTGGATATTTAATGTGTTTCAACCGATGGATACATCAATTTATTTGATTGAAAGAGGATATCCATTGTGATTTGTTTATCAAACGGATACAATGAATGATTTGATTTCAAATGAGTATTCGTTGTGATTTATCTTTGAGTAGGATTCATTAAATGTTTTAACATACATTGTTAGGGAACTTGAATAATGAACAAAGTTTAAATGTTTATCGGGGGTATGAATAAAATACAAGAGTGTGTTGTTTGATTTGGTTAGGTGGATTCTAAAACCTTAGTACTTTTTATCATTTGTTCTATATCAATTTTAATTTTAGTATGATATTTTTGCATGCTAAAACCAAAAAAAATTGGAATTAGGTGAAGATAGGATTAGTTTAAATAGAAATTAATTTTTACAACGCAATTTCCTGTGGATCGACCTCCCACTTGCAAAACCCTTTATTGCAAACGATTCGTGCATTTGCGAGTTAAATAAATTTGCACAACAAGTTTTTGGTGCCGTTGCCGTGGAATTTGTTGATTTGTAAAAATTGATTTTTGTTTGAATTAATTTTATTTTTCTACTAGTTTAGGTAGATTTTTGTTTTATTCTTCTTCTTGTAATTTTTGTTTATTTTTATTTTTATTTTTTGTTTTCTTATCAAAAAAAAAAAAGAAAAAAGAAGAAGGGGGTTTTTGTTATTGTTTTGCAGCTTTGGTGTGACAATCCACGAAATTGTGCTCGAGGGCACCAACACAAAAGGCACCACCTGCGGCAGATCAGTAGCTGAAACTTTGCCATAAAATTTATTTTTGGTCAAGTTTGTAAGTTTTAGTTTTAATTTTTAGAATTTTTGCTTCTGTGTTAGTTTTCATCTTTGATTTTATATTATTTATTTTTGCTTATTTTATTTTATTTAAAAAAAAAATTTTGCCTTTTCTTTTTGGTTTGTTTTTGTTAATATTTTGTTTCTATTTTACATTATATTATTGTTTATTTTTCTTCTTTTAATTTATTTTAGTTTATTCAAGTTTTTGTGTTTGGTGTATGCTTGGTAGGAGATCCTTGAACTTAGATTTGATATCTTTAGATCCCAAAATAGAAAGGACTCTTAGGAGAAGGCGTAGACCACCTGTTGTGAGAGAATCTGTTGAGATGGGAGATAATGTGCATGCGGGAGAGAATGAGAGGCATAGGGGAGAAAATGTAGATCATACTAGATCACTTAGGGATTTGTTCTCACCCGTTGCGACAAACACTCCTTCGTGTATAGAGTTGCCACCAACCAATGCCATCCACTTTGACCTCAAACCTCATGTCATCCAACTCCTACCTTCATTCCATGGCTTGGACCTTGAAAATCCTTATAGCCATGTAAAGAAATTCAAAGACATTTGTGCCACATTTAAATTTCAAAATTTTTCTGAAGAGTCTGTGCACCTTAGGCTTTTTCCTTTCTCACTTCACGATAGAGCCAAGGCATGGTTGGATTCAAACATGTATATCACATCTTGGGAAAACTTACTGAACAAGTTTTACATTAAATTTTTCCCAATGTCCAAAGTAAACGAGTGTCGGAAGGAAATAAGTTCTTTTACTCAAGAGGAGGATGAGAAATTTTCTGAGAGTTAGGAAAGATTCCGAGAGATGTTAATCAAGTGCCCTCCACATGGATACGAGAAGTGGAGACTCGTGCAATTCTTCTACCAAGGATTGACTCAATCCAACCGTAGTATGATCGAGTCTATGAATGGAGGCGCATTTTTGAGTTTGACGGAAGAGGAAGCATATAGGACCTTAGATCAATTGTTCGACAATTCCCAGCAGTGGGATTTTTCAAGCTGTCGGGATAAATCTGTTCGCATCCAAAAGAAAGGAGGCATCTATGAGGTGAAGATATTGAGCTAAAGATGAAGATAGATGCCCTCACTAAGAAGGTCGATGCTCTCGTCATAGGAAAGTCCATCAATGCTGCAAACCATTCCATGTTGGTTGCTTTGCCATCTGTGCTAGTCCTATGCACTTATCACAAACTTGTCCATCTTTGCCGACTTTTGTCGAGTCACCAATGGAACAAGTGAACGCTTTCAATGACTATAGGAAGAAAGCCAATAGACCTTTTTCTAAGACTTACAATCCTGGGTGGCGAAACCACCCTAATTTTTCGTGGAATCAGAACCAACCATTGAATCAAGGGGGCCCCCTCATCAAGCCCATAATCAATACCCCCTCGAATTTCATCAACCGGTTCATCATCAGGGTCGTCTAGCGCAGCCAGCACCAGCATACGAAGCACCCAATCAAGCCATTGCCTCTTCTTCACAGTCCACTTTAGAAGACACTCTCAAGGCCTTCATGCAGCTCACATGCCAATCTATCAATGACGTGAAGAATGCTACCATGGTGAACACTCAATCTATTTCCAAGATGGAGACCCAGATTGGACAAATTGCTAGTCACTTGGGGGAGAGAGAGAAGGGAAAGCTCCATAGTCAGCCTGTGCCGAATCCAAAGTTACAGTTCCATGGGGGAAGTTCATCAAATGCAGTGCATGGGCAGGAGCGTGTGCAAGCCGTTGTCACACTTAGGTCGGCGAAACAAGTGGACAACCAAGTGGTTCTTCCTGAAGAGAACCCTGCTGCACAAGAAGGACAAGGAAGTGGGAGCACAGAGGAGAGAGATGCGGAGCCATCTACAGCCACTCCCACTATTGAGATTCCTTCTAGGTCTTTTGTACCTAAGGCGCCATACCCTGACAGATTGCTTGCACCCAAGAAAGGAGGAAAGTTTGAGGACATTCTGGAGGTATTCAAGCAAGTGCAGATCAACATCCCGTTTTTGAATGCCATCCAGCTGGTGCCGTCTTATGCCAAGTTCGATTGTATGGCTAGTTTGGCTTTGTAGCCTTTTTGACTTGAGTAATTAAGCCATTAGATGTTTCTACATCTAGTGCCAACCATCTGGTTTGGGAGTCATTGACTCAATACTCGCTACAAAGGTCAATTAGAAAGCTTAAGGGAGGAGCATTGCACAGCCTACCAAAAAAAAAAATTCACATTTTAATTTAAGCCTTGGTTGTTTTCATCTGATAAAAGGCCTATGAATTTTAGGGTACACAAACTTTGAGAAAAATTGAAACCTCAGGAATTTATGTTAAATCTCACTTTGCACTTATTAGAGCATATGTTGTCTCAATTTCCTAGCTATAAATTAAATGATTTGTGATGTTTGATGTGATTGTGATGTTCACCTTGTTAAGCCTACTCATGATATAAGAACCATGTGTTTGTATGTGTTAGTTTTTGGCAGTATTCTGTTGACAAAATCACTATTATGTAACGTTGTTGCTTGCACAGGGATACTGTATATTTCAGAGTCTTCAAATATTTAGAGTTTATTTCTCTGATGTGGAAAGAGCCGTATTATGACAAGTTGCAAGTGTCACAAGCTTAATGAAGGCTATTTCAGTGTTCAAAGAAGATTCTGTGCAGATTCCAACTCAGAGAAGTCGGATCCCAAGCAACAGTCCGGACGATGTGGTGTTCCCGTCCGAACGCTCTTCAGTTAGCAACATCCGTCCGACGAGAACTTTCCTTCTGGACGCCCATCAGTGTCTAGAAAATTCGAATTGTTCAAGATTGCATCTGTCTAGATGTAATGGCAAATCGTCCGGACACTATTAAGAGTTCGAGAAGAATCCAGTGTTCAAGTGCATCCATCCGGACGACGTGGCAATACCGTCCGGACACCATTCAGTGTTCGACAAGTATTTGGATTTCATGTTCAGACACGGATCAGGAAACAGCAACCGTCCAGATGGAAGGGCAAGACCGTCCGGACTCATTTCAGGCTTCCAGGAAGATTTATGCGCACATCTCAGTATTTTTATCATAACTCTCTGCTCGAGTATTGGATTGAGACGAAATTGGCGTCGTTGGAAAGCTAAGAAAAATTCCTACAACTTGAAAATCTAGATGGCCTCAGGACGGCCCACTGTCCAGACGGAAAGAGAGTAGCGTCCGGACGGCCTCCAGGATTGCGCTGTTCCTTACAAGATATTGCAGAAATCTGTCCGGACGGGGCTAAATGCCATCCGAACGGTCCATAGTCAGAGTCCAATTTTGAATAGATTTAGGGCACTGTTTCTGAAGTATATCGTAAAAAACCGTTCGGACGTGGCAAACTTCCGTCCGGACGCTCGACAAATAGAGTCCAAATCTCAACAGTTTTTGAGGTCTCTTGAAGCCTATAAATAGGGGGCTCTAGTTCTGTGTTTTGTATAGAATTCGGTAGAGAGGGTGCTTAGGGAGATATTGAAGATCTGCTAGCTCTCTAGCCATTGCCGGTGTGTGCTCAAGTGTTCGTGTGGAGTCTATCTTAGGGGTCGGCCCTAAGGTAAATGAATCCATCAAAAACCCTTTCAGGTGGAAGATCTAGTCGGGAAGCATTCGTGCTGAGTTACACGTCAGAGTTAAAGGTATTACTACTGCATAGGGTTATGTGAGTACGAGTGTCTTGTAACTAGCTTTGTTTTTGGATAGTGGATTTCCGGGGTTTGGCTGCCCCGGAGTGGGTTTTTCTCTTCATAGAGTTTCCACTTCGTAACAAATATCTTGTCTCATTTAAATTCCTCATTTAAGATATTTGTTTGCACACAAACACACACTTGGTTTAAATTAGAAGTCAATAAATTATTTTCAATCGGTATCAGAGCAGGTTACACTTGTGTTTTAGATTTATTTCTTGAGTGTGATCCATGACTTCTTTTAACATAAATCTTCCTGAGTTCTCTGAAGATAATTTTTATGATTTCTATAAAGATACCCTTTTGATAGGTAAACTCTTTAAGAAATCCAATAGAGAACTCAAGAAGATTAAGCAAGAAAAATAGTCTTTGTTTTTACAATTATCTGAATCACATGTTTTGATTGACTCTTTGAAATCTGAGAATACCATGCTTTTTGATACTGTTGATGCACTAGAGAATAAATTATAAGAATCAGAGGATCTCTTGAAAAAATTCTCTAGTAATAATTTGAAAAGCATGCTTTGTATTCATACAGATATTTCTAACAAGCTTGATTTAACTGTTAATGATTTAAGTACTTCTACTTCACATGCTTCTGATTCTGAATTAGATTCTATTGATATTAAGCCTGTGATAGAAGATACAACTTGTTTAGATAATTCTTGCTTAACTAATCATGTGATGCCTAACTCCAAAGAATCAGGAATACAATGTAAGTTTATTCCTAAGTGTCATAGTTGTGGGAAGATTGGTCATATTAGTCCAAATTGTTATTTGTTAAAATCCCACATGCCTTGGATTAAGCAGGATGCTTTGAGGAAAAGTGAAGTTGAAGATTCTTCCTCATCAAAATATGTCCCTCTGCATAGGAGATATATAAAAGGTAAGGGCAATATTGTTTGTAAGAATGCTAACCATATTTTTGCAGAGAAAGTCAATCAGCATTCCAACAAAAGAAGCCTAATCACCTGTCATCACAGCGGCATCATCGGTCACATCCAACCCAAATGTCTATATCTTCGGGCTTAGAAATCGAAGGTTCAGAAGGAGCTGTCAACAAGAGCTATATCTCCGACTACATTCCAGGCTCCACGGCATCAGCAGCGACGGCTGAAGTTGGTTCCTGCCAATTAGGGTGGCAAATCAAAGAAGAACAAATCAAGGCCCTACAAGAGAAAGCCGCAAAAGCCCATTAGCAACCGTGGCTATGAAGGGTTGCTGAGTCTAAGGTAATTGTATGCTAAGAAAAATGGACAACATGAACAAGACCTGCAAACCACCGCTACGGGTCAAGCAGGTATGGGTTAGGAATGATGAGACCATTCACCCCTTGAAGGGGAGTGGACTCACCTAGTAGAGGTGAAGTCTTACCATGCCTAGGATTTTTGTTCCTAAATCCTAGTGAATGTCAGGTATGTTTTTGCATTGCATAGTTTATCATGTCATATCCTATTCGTGCCTTGCATTCTATTTGAGGAACCATTTATTCTATCCCCATATTTTCTCTTGTTGTCTTGGGAAACTTCTACAGATATTTTTGGGGGATAACAGTTAAAGCACGTCGGGTGGCTGCTTTTCTTGGTATTTCTAAACTGTTAGTATTTTTATTGGCTACATTCTGGTTAAAACAAAAATACTTTATGTAATGGTTGCAAGACAGTCGGTTTTTCCAAATCTTCAAATATTTGACAGTCAGTTTTTAAATTGGAATCTTCATACATAGAGATATTTACTGTTCACAATCTTCTAGAAGATACCCATGAAAGTGTCCATTGCAAAAACCAAGACAAATCAGCCGATTCCTGTGCAAGCGTCCGAACGGGCATTTGAATGTGTCCGGACGCCCCGCAGTGTCTTACAGATAAACATTGAAGATGTCCGGACGTTAGAGCAACACCGTCCGGACGCTTGGTCAATTGGTATTCAACAAGGAATCTGTTCTCAGAAGTTGACACTGTTTGGGAAGTTTCTGCAATCCGTCCGGACGATGTCCAGTCTCTGCAAGCTGTCCGGACGACTTGGCAACACGTCCGGACGATATCCAGTAATTCAGATAACTCTAGAGCTCCGTTTGAACGCATAAAGGATTTCAGTGAAGACTGTCTGGATGCTCAGTCAAGTCGTCCGGATGCAAACCTGATAAAGATTGAATTACGCGGTTTCTGAAAGATATTGCAGAAAACCGTCCGGACAGGGCTAACTTCCGTCCGAACACTCGACAGACAGAGTCCGATTTTCAGCAGTTTTTAAAGTCTCTTAAAGCCTATAAATAGGGGGCTCTAGGTCTGTGTTTTGTACAGAATTCGGTGGTGAATTCCATAGTGCTTTAAGAGGGTGTTTAGGGAGAATTGAAGATCCGCTAGCTCTCAAGCCGTTGCCAATGTGTGCTCGTTGTTTGTGTGAAGTCTATCTTAAGGGTTGGCTCTAAGGTAAAGGAATCCATCAAAAACTCTTCAGGTAGAAGATCTGGTTGGGAAGCGTTCATGTTGGGTTACACGTCAGAGTTAAAGGTATGACTACTGCATAGGGTTATGTGAGTACGAGTGTCTTGTAACTATCTTTGTTTTTGGATAGTGGATTTCCTTGGTTTGACTGCCCCAGAATGGTTTTTTCTCTTCATAGAGCTTCCACTTCGTAACAAATATCTGTCTCATTTAAATTCCGCATTTAAGATATTTGTTTGCACACAAACACACACTTGGTTTAAATTAGAAGTCAATAAACTATTTTCAATTGGTATCAGAGCAAGTTACACTTGTGTTTTAGATTTATTTCTTAAGTGTGATCTATGACTTCTTCTAACATATATAAATCTTCATGAGTTCTCTGAAGATGATATTTATGATTTCTCTGAAGATACCCTTTTGATAGGTAAACTCTTTAAGAAATCCAATAAAGAACTCAAGAAGATTAAGCAAGAAAAAGAGTCTTTGATTTTACAATTATCTGAATCACATGTTTTGATTGACTCTTTGAAATCTGAGAATACCATGCTTTTTGATATTGTTGATGCACTAGAGAATAAATTAAAAGAATCAGAGGATATCTTGAAAAAATTCTCTAGTAATAATTTGAAAAGCATGCATTGTATTCATACAGATATTTCTAACAAGCCTGATTTAATTGTTGATGATTTAAGTACTTCTACTTCATATGCTTCTAATTCTGAATTAAATTCTGTTGATATTAAGCTTGTGATAGTAGATGCAGCTTGTTCTGAAAATTTCTTGCTTAAATAACTGTGTGAAGCCTAACTCTAAGGATTCAAGAACACAAGGTAAGTTTGTTCCTATTTGTTATCATTGTGGGAAGATTGGTCACATTAGACCAAAGTGTTATCTGTTAAAATCCCATAGACCTTGGAAAAAAAAGGAGGATTCCGAAAAGGACTTTATTGAGAAAACATCTTCAGATAAATATGTCCCGCCCCATAGGAGGCATATATCTCAAAGAGGTAAGGACTTTGTTATTTGTGAAAATGCTATTCTTAAATTTGCAAAATCTTTCAAGAAGCATTTCAGCAAAAGAAGTCAGCCTACCTGCTATCATTGTGGTGTCTTTGGACACTTCAGACCACACTGTCCTCAGATCCGACATCAGCAGCCTCGGATCAGGAAAACAGAGCAAAAGACAGGTAAGTCTAGCTCTAAACTTTCCAAGCCTCATCATGCTTTTCGGCAACAACGGCATTATCCTCAAAGGGGTTCTCCTTCATGCTGTCTATGTGGTAAGTATGGCCACACCAAGGCCGAATGCTTCAGAATGAAGCCTCTCACAAGTCCAAGAAGAAACAGACCAAAGAAGGGCTTGTCAACATGATGAAGAGTGTCCTAGTTAGACTAATCAATTTGGACATAGGTCACACCCCTGCCTCACAGGTAGAGAAGGTATGGGTAAGGAAGGATGGGACCATTCACCCCTTGAGGGGGAGTGGACTCACCTAGTAGAGGTGAAGTCTTACCATGCCTAGGATTTTGGTCCCTAAATCCTAGTGCATGTCAGGTATGTTTTTGTATTGCATAGTTTATCATTTATTGTAGTGCATATCCTATTCGTGCCTTGCATTTTATTTGAGGAACCATTTATTCTATCCCCATATTTTCTCTTGTTGTCTTGAGAAACTTTTGTAGATATTTTTGGGGATAATAGTTAAAGCACGTCGGGAGGCTGCTTTTCTGTCTTGGTATTTCTAAACCTCTCTCCTTGACGACAGGTTTGATTTTACCTTACATGCTGGAACTAGATGTTATTTCCTTTTCCATAAGCATGTCCTTGTTGTTTTTCTATTTTATTGTTTTCAACCAAAAAAAAAATAAAATTGGAGGAGAAGATGCAGAATTTTATTTTTTTTATATAGCTTTTCAGATATTGTATGTGTTTTTGCCTGATATCTCAGTTCATTGTGCATTAATTGAATATGCTTATATATGATTGAGAGTTTTTGTCTGATATCTTCTAAGTTTTCCAGTGCATCTTAATGCTAGATAGTTGCTTTTCTCATGCGATGAAAAATTGTGCACTATCCAAAGCTCCTCTAAGGTTTTTTTTTTTTCTCTCCTTTGACTTTAAGCTTATGGAAATCTTAAATGAGAGAGATTTTTTTTTTCTAAGATGGTCAAATTGACCAACTCGCTAGTTGAACCTAGAACCCATAAATTCTGGCATTCTTTCTAGGTTGCAGCACTAAGTGATAGAGAGCATTCAAAACTAAAAAAAAAAATATGGATAAATATAAAGATCCACTGCTTTTGTGCTAAATCTGTTCTTGATCTTGTCACTAAAGAAACAGTCAGTGACCACATCATTGTGGAAATAGACGGTCACTAATGGACATAGTAAAAGAAAAGTGTTGCAGCTTAGGGGAGTTTATCAGATGAAGGTAACTAGGCCCTAACATAATAAGGTTTGACTTTTGACTGATCTAACATTGATTTTCTCTCTTATTTAGAAAATCTAGTTGCTTTAAGTTATATCAGTGAAGTTCATACCTTATTGAGAAAGCTTTCACACACACACACACGCATTGCATGAGTTAAGTTTTACTGTTGAAAAAATTCTATCTGCAGGGAAATTTTTGTTTATTGACTCTTAACTCTCAATTATATCTTGGTATATTTTTGAAATGTTATTTGACTGTTTTATCAGTTATTTATACATGCGTGTTCTGAAGCTAACGTTAGGAAATTTTTGTTCTGCATATTTCCCTCTACTTTTCAGCTTCTAGTGTGAAGTGTCTAGACGAACATGTTCTTGTGTCCGGACGTGCTTTGCTCTGTCGATCTCTTATCTGACAGCATGCCGTCCGGACGAGTATGTGACGCGTCGGGACGCGAGCTTTTTGCTTTCTTTGCCAAACACATACACTACTTTTTGTCTGTTCTATCATGTTGTGTTGTGTTGTTCTATCGTGTTGTGTTGTTCTATCATGTTGTGTTGTGTGTGTTTTCTTTTAGACTGATCCCGAGATTTTGACATTCTCTACACATCTTTTCTCATTCCCAGGTATTACCTTTTGACTTTCCTTATTCTCTTAAGCTTTGGTTCTTTTTAGAATATTGAAATCTTTAATTGATTATGATTTGAGAGATTGTGCATGAATATCTTTTTTTGTCTTCATACTGGATGGATATTACTAATCTGTGTCTTGGATTGCTATATCTACTTTTGTATTTCTTTATGCATCCAATTGATAGCCATCATAATACCACATTCATTTTGAAACTAACAGGATCTAATATTTCCTTGTGGTATTATTTTTGGATAGATTTCTGTTTAAATATTTTTAGGAATATGTTGTCCGGTGGCTTCCAGCATAGTGTTAGACAGAGGGCTCTTTGGAAAACATACCAGTGTTGAAATCATACGTTCCAGAGATCTCAAATCATAAGTAGTTCAAATCCAGCTCGGTATACGGTTTTCTCTCCGTTACTTGATTTCAGTGGATCAGCAGGATTTGGTACTTGGAGGATTTTTGTTCCTCTCTTTTGGGCCACTTGCAGACTCTTCTCTAGTTTCCATTGTTTTGGGTTTTAGAACGTTTTTGGTCTGTGGATTTTATATACTCTGTTTACCCTTGTTCTGTTGAGATATCAAGGGAGAGTATTTTAATACTGTGGTCTTTCTATACTCTAGTTACCCTTTGTCCCTTTGAGACAAAAAGGGGGAGTATATGTTAGTTTTTGGACCGGGAATGTATTTTTAACCAGTCTAGTGATTTTTGTCCCAGAATGGCCAAATGGGGAGTTTGTTAGTTTTTGGCAGCATTCTATTGACAAAATCACTATTATGTAATGTTGTTGCTTTCACAGGGATGCCGTATATTTCAGAGTCTTCAGATATTTAGAGTTTATTTCTCTGATGTGGAAAGAGTCGTATTATGACAAGTTGCAAGTGTCACAAGCTTAATGAAGGTTATTTCAGTGTTCAAAGAAGATAATGTGCAGATTCCAACTCAAAGAAGTCGGATCCCAAGCAACCATCTGGACGATGTAGTGTTCCCATCCGGATGCTCTTAAGTTAGCAACATCTGTCTGGACGATGAGAACTTTCAGTCATAACGCCCATCAGTGTCTAAAAACTTCGAACTGTTCAAGATTGCATCCGTCTGGACGTAATGGAAAATCGTCCGGACACTATTAAGAGTTCGAGAAGAATCCAATGTTCAAGTGCATCCGTCTGGACGACGTGGCAATACCGTCCGGACACCATTCAGTGTTCGACAAGTATTTGGATTTCATGTTCAGACACGGATCGGGAAACAGCAACCGTCTGAATGCATTTCAGGCTTCCAGGAAGATTTATGTTCACGTCTTAGTGTTTTTATCATAACTCTCTGCTCGAATATCAGATTGAGACGAAATTGGTGTTGTTGGAAAGCTAAGAAAAAAATCCTACAACTTGAATGTTCAAACGGCCTCTGGACAGCCCACCTTCCGGACGGAAAGAGAGTAGCATCCAGACGGCCTCCACGATTGCCCTATTCCTTAAAAGATATTGCAGAAATCCATCTGGACAGGGCTAAATGCCGTCCGGACGGTCTGCAGTCAGAGTCCAATTTTGAGTAGATTTAGGGCGCTGTTTCTAAAGTATATCATAGAAAACCGTTCGGACGTGGCAAACTTCCGTCCGGACGCTCGACAAACAGAGTCAAAAACTCAGAAGTTTTTGAGGTCTTTTGAAGCCTATAAATAAGGGGCTCTAGGTCTGTGTTTTGTACAAAATTCGGTGGTGAATTCCATAGTGCTTAGAGAGAGTGTTTAGGGAGATATTGAAGATGCTAGCTCTCTAGCCGTTGCCAGTGTGTGCTCAAGTGTTCGTGTGAAGTCTATCTTAAGGGTAGGCCCTAAGGTAAAGGAATCCATCAAAAACCCCTTCAGGTGGAAGATCTGGTTGGGAAGAATTCGTGTTGGGTTACACGTCAGAGTTAAAGGTATGACTACTGCATAGGGTTATGTGAGTACGAGTGTCTTGTAACTAGCTTTGTTTTTGGATAGTGGATTTCCTGGGTTTGGCTGCCCCACAATGATTTTTTCTCTTCATAAAGTTTCCACTTTGTAACAAATATCTTGTCTCATTTAAATTCCTCATTTAAGATATTTGTTTGCACACAAACACACACTTGGTTTAAATTAGAAGTCAATAAATTATTTTCAATTGGTATCAGAGCAGGTTACACTTGTGTTTTAGATTTATTTCTTGAGTGTGATCCATGGCATCTTCTAACATAAATCTTCCTGAGTTCTCTGAAGATAATTTTTATGATTTCTTTAAAGATACCCTTTTGATAGGTAAACTCTTTAAGAAATCCAATAGAGAACTCAAGAAGATTAAGCAAGAAAAAGGCTTCACTCGTCCTCTAGGGAGTCCTAGGGGTTTAAAAGGCTTATTGCATACGCTAAATGCAATCGTCTCTCCCACGAAAGCAAATTTATGTCTCTTGCTTTGATTTTATTTTTCATTTTGTTTTGCTAAAAGACTAACAAAATGTAAGTTTGGGGGTATTTGATGAGTGGATATTGTATATTTAGACCCCTTAATTTGCATTTGTTAAACCTTTAGCTTTGTTATTTTCTAATTTCTTGGTTAGTTTTGGTGTTTAAGTGTTTTGCAGAACTTTGAGATAAAATGCAGTATTTTATGTGGAACTTGTAAAGAAACAGGAGAAGAAGTAGTTAGGGCACAAGCACGATGTCGATCAATCGACCAAGATAGTCGATCGAGCGCATTGCCGATCGATCGACCAAAATAGTCGATCGAGCGACAATCAAGGTTGACGTGGCATGCACAAATTCTTATGCTCTAACGACTGCTGACAATCCTATTAGAGTTTTCTAGGGGTAGAGGCGCCATGTTTGAAAATATGGCCTAAACCCAAGCGTTCTTTTCTCCTATTAGGGTTTAAAGGAGTAGAGGTGTCATTTTGTAAAAGTTAGGTTTAACCTAATCTTCTGCTATAAATACTCCACGCTAGGCACTACTTCGAGCACCAATTTCATTCAGAGCACTTGTCTTAGCTCTTGTCTTTTTTTTTTTTTGTAAGTTGTTACTTCGTTCAAATTTCTTTTAATTTAAAGTTATTTTATTTTTCATTCTTCTTTCTTTTCTTCGCTATTTTAATTCATCGCTTTAATTTTCATTATAGTTATTTAATTTTTCGTTCTTCTTCTTTCTTTTCGTCAATTTAATTTCTTGTTGTCTTTTTATTTATCGTTGTTTAATTTTCCGTTCTTCTTTTCTCATTATTTTAATTTCTTGCTTTCTTTTTATTTAAAGTTATTGAAAAATTGAAATTGACTTCTAAGTGTGTGTGTGCACAAAGTGTTAACAAAATAATAACAGTGCGGAATTTAAATAACACAAGAATTTTTGTTAACGAAGTGGAAAACTCAATATGAGAAAAACCACTCTGGGGCAGCCAAACCCAAGATATCCACTATTCAGAAGACAAGACTAGTTACAAAGTAGTAGCACTCACATACCCCTGATGCAGTGGTCGTACCTTGCACTCTAGCGTGTAACCCAACACGAACGCCTCCCAACCAGGTCTCCTACCTTAAGGGGTCTTCAATGGAATCCTTTACCTTAAGGCCAACCCCTAAGATAGACTTCAAATTAAGCGCAGCAACAGCACACACAGCAATGGCTTCAGAGAGATCAACTCAGCACAATAATCTCACAATATAGCTCTCTAAGCACTAATGGAATTCAATACTGAATTCTTGTTGTTCTCAAGCCTAGGGACCTCTATTTATAGGCTGACGGTTCAAATGAGCATCTGGCTTGATAAAAACTAGGCGATGTCCGGACGGTAGTCATAGGCCATTCAGACGGACAACTGTGCGATCAATTGTCCGAGAATTTCGCTGAAATTATTTCTGTTTTTGAGCCGCGTTCGGACGGTGGTGTCCTTTCGTCCAGACGGTCGTACTTTCGCTGAAATTAATTTCCATATAAAGGCTTCGCTCGTCCGGACTAAGGGGATGATCGTCCGGACGATTGATTTGATGCACACAATTTCCATATCTGATGCACGCGCGTCCGGACCATGCTGACCGGCGCCTGGGCGTTTGGATTTTGAATGAGATACTTGCCTTATGGATGAGCACGTCCGGACGGGAATCCACGTCGTCCGGACGGTTGCAGTGATCTTCCCATAACTGTGTTTTGGAAAGAAATCCTGAAGCTTGTCGAACACTGAGTGTCATCCGAACGTGCTGCTGAAATGTCCAGACAGATGCAAGTTCGAGCAGTTCGAAACTTCTCGACACAGGGGAAGGTCTGGACGGAAAGTTCTCGTCGTCCGGACTGATGATGCTTTAGATAGGGGCGTCCGGACGGTATGACACGTCGTCCAGACGGATGTTGCTGACTGATGAGCGTCTGGACAGAATACCACGTCGTCCGGACGGATGCAAGGGAACTGAACTGACTGATTTGAATTCTGCACAGAGTCTTCTTGAAGCTCATAACTGAAGTGTAGACTCTGAATAAAACAGCATCCCTATGAAAGCAGCAACATTATATAAAAGTGATTTTGTCCAACAAAATGCAGCCAATACAAAAACTAACATACTCCCCCTTTGGCTATTATGGGACAAAAATCACTTGACCAGTTAAAAATACAATCCCGGTCCAAATAAAAAATTACTCCCCCTTTTTTGTCACATAAGGACAAAGGGTAAAACAGAGTAAGAAGAAAAATTATACAAAAATTACTCCCCCTAAGTGTCTCAGAAGGACAAGGGTAAACTGAGTAATAAAATTCACCGACAAAAATGTTCTAAAATCCAAAACAATAGGAAGATAGAAAGGAGTTTACAAGTGGCCCAAAAGAGAGGAACAAAAATCCTCCAAGTACCAAATCCTGCTGATCCACTGAAATCAAGTAACAGAGAGAAATCCGTATAAAAAGCTGGATTTATACTACTTCGGCTTCTAGCTTAGGAAGCCAGGAACCATGGACTGAAAAATCTTCAATCTCTTGATTTTGCAAAGCCTGAAACTGGTTATCTGCAGATTGACATCCTCTAAGCAACTGGTATGCAAGATAAATGAGGAGATTCACCACTGAACCTCTAACTGATACAGATCTGAGGGAATGCTACGGAAGGCTCTACATAAGCTAGAGGAAACGCTCATTGATGAGTACCAAATATTGTATATTTGGACCTCCTTGATTTACATTAGTTAGACCTTTAGCCTTGCTATTTTCTGATGTTTTTGTTAGTTTTTGTGTTTTTATAGGTCAATAAGAGAGGAATGACAAAATTTCATGTGGAAATGCTTGGAAATTCGGAAGTCATGAAGAGTCGATCAATCAAAATTTTGCCCGAAGTCGATCGATCGAAATTTCCCAGAACTTACTTTTGCAGAAGCACGCCAGAACACACAATCAGGAGCTTCTCCATGACAAAAAGCAGTTCTCCCTCTGATTTTCGCAGCAGAACACACTGGTTTCGTGACCTTGGTTGTCTCTAGCAAGAGAGGAACCCTACAAGGGGGTTAGAGGAGTCATTTTACATGGGTTTCTAACCCTAATTTCCTTCTATAAAGCCATAGCCATGCCTCCTTGTTGGGAGAGTTCTGAGAGCAGTAGATAGATTTAATTTCGTGCATTTTGTAGTTTATTTCAGTAGCTCTTTTCTTCAGATATTTGTCTTTGTAAAGCTTTTCTTCAATTTTCATGTTTGTTCTTCAAGTTTTTGTGGTGTTCTTGGTCATGGGAAGCTAGAACTCTCAACTAAGGTTGATGATGAAACCTCTCTCCATTGATGACACTCACACTCTTGTAGTCCTCCTTCCATTCATTTAATGATTTATCTTTTGCAATGAATGTGGTTGGTGGTAGAAATAGGACATTTAATGTGTTTCAACCGATGGATACATTGTTTTATCGATTTGAAAGATGATATCCATTGTGATTTATTCTTTGAATGGATACAATGGATGATTTGATTTCAAATGGGTACTCTTTGTGATTTATCTTTGAGTTGGATTCGTTTAATGGTTCTAAGGTTTATGGTTGAGAAACTTGAATGACGCCCTAAGCTTAATGTTCTTTGGGTGTTCAAGTGGAAACCAAGAGGGTGAGTTGTTCGATTTGGTTTAGTGAATTCCTTAGCCTTAGTCCCTTTTTACATAGTTCATTTCTTCTTCTTTACTTAGCATTTTTGGTGCATGTTTAACCCTTAAACTCTTGGAACTAGGTTAGAATGAGTATTTTAAATGTACTCGCAAGTGCACGAATCGTTTGCAATATAGCGTGTTGCAAGTGCGAGGTTGAATCCATAGCGTGTTGCAAGTATTAACAACCTTAGGGTTACGCACCCCTCGATGTAATGACCTGATTGTTTATGAAAATCACAATACTTGCCTGCATTCCTGTAAGGAGGATTACTTGGTATCTTTTGTGGTTCTCGAAACGCCGGATCTCTTTTGATCTCCATAAGGACTTCTGATATCTCGGCATTGAGAGGTGTAAAATTGTAATCTTTGAACTTCTTTACCTGTCTCTGCTCTTCCCCATCAGCTTTCCTGAATTCTTTCTTTTATAGGGCTGTCTCTCGGGGTAGCCTAGAACTGGCCATAGACTTCAGCGTCTCTTCCTGATTGATGAATTCTTCTACCTTATCCATGAGGCTCTGCAAGGTACTCGGTTGCTTCCGGACCAACTTCTTCATCAAAAGCTCCTCGGGTGAAATTCCTTGATAAATGGCAGCGAAGACCATATCCTTGGTCGGATCTTTGACCGTTACCTTCTCACGGTTAAACCGAGCCATGAACTCCTTAAGACTTTTGTTGCTTTGCTGGTGCAATGATAGCAAATATCCCGAGGGCTTCTTCCTTGTTCGGAAAGCTACAAATTCCGTTAGGAATATTTTTGACAACTCCTTGAACTGATTAATGGAATTCGGGGGCAGCTTCCTGAACAAGTCTCGGGCATTCCCCGAAAGAGTAAGAGGGAAGGCCCGACATTCTACTTCATCGGGTGTCCCGTGAAGGTCTAGATGAGCTCAGAAATTCTCTAGGTGATCCAAGGGATCTCCGTCTCCTGCATAGCTTAGAATTTGGGGTACCTTAAACTTCTCAGGAAGCCGAGAGTCTGCCACCCGCCTGGTGAAGGGTGAGTCGGTACCCATTAGGAGCTTGTCCACCACTATGGATCTGCTTTTGTCCTTTCTTTCCATCTCCATGTACGTGCACCTTCTCTCTAGCTCGGCAATAACTCTGCTCAGATCTCCTTGGCGGTCATCCTCCCTCCGAGGATTAGTGTTACTGTTATGATCTTCTTCCTCACGCTCATCCCTGTTCATCTCAGGATTGGGCTGTTCCGGCCTCCTGGGCAGCAACTCGGCATTCCGCTGTGTTAAGGATTCAATCTGGGCTTCCAACGCTGCTATGCGATCTTGATCTCCATCCCTCGGGGGAGGGTTCGGTGGAGGCTGCGGATTATTCTGAATAACTGGCTCCATTCTGACTATGGGCTCTCGGTTGGTCTGGCTTCCGGAACGTGTGTTCACTACCATGCTAGATCTTCTTTTTTCTTTTATGAGGAACGAATAATCGTTTCCCACATACGGCGCCAAACTGTTGGTACAGTTTCCGGTATGGTGTGAATCTGCACATTCTTCTGATGTTCTTCACGCTTCTTAATGATTCTGCAAAACAACAAAAACTAAGGGACCCTTCCGGGGGTCCTCTCCGATGCCTAAATTAGCTTCTGGAAGAAAATAATGCTTTGTGCATAAAAACTGAGTCTTAGTTTACACCTGGGGTATGGGCCTATTTATAGGCAAAGAGGTGGAGTCAAACCTGGATTAGGACTCCTGCTCCTTGTTGATCTAGAACTGCCGTCAGAGTTCTAATTGGACTCTGACCCTTTATTAGAATTCTAATCTGATAGCTTTATTAGACTTCTGATCTGATCATTCTTCTTATTCGATTGGACCATGAGTCCTATCCCAATTCTATCAAGGATATGACTGATTTCTATAGAGTAGTTGCTAAATGTCTATCTCCTTATTGGATCGGGTTGAGTGAAACTTATCCCCAACATAAACCATATAAATTCAAACAAGGGAGAGAAAGCGAGAGAAAATGCACAATTGAGTTCTTCCCTTGAGTTTTCTCAGAAACCAAACGGAAGTGAACGCTAAAAAACCAAAACGAAAATGAAACCAAACGCAACAAAGAGAGAGAGATGTGAGATTACCTGAGATGCTAGCACAGAGAGAGAGAGAGGAGTTGTGCGGTTGAGCGTGAAGGAGAAGATGAGAGAAGGTGTCGCCCGTCTATATTTGAGGAGAAGACGAAACTCCCGTAAAAAAGAGCTGAGTGTCAGGTTTACGGGAGGAACGAACGAGGGTCGAATGAGCCGGGGGGAAAATGATTTACGGAAATAAAAAGCGTAAATCATTTTCCAAAATTTGTTAACTAATTTTGGTCAAACTGAAATCAATTTACGGTTGACTATTATTTACGCCCCAACCAAACACCGGAAAATACCGAAATCATTTTCCAGAAATCATTTTACGCCGAAACAAACGGAGCATTAATCATGGCCCTGTGCGGCTAAACTTTCATAATTGGTCGAAGGAAACAGAAGCCTCGGAATCAATAAAAATGTGAGATCTAATTTGTTTTTATTATTTAATTTATACTTTGAGTATCAGATATTCTTTTGTTTCTATTTTCATGATTGTCTCGTTTAATTACTAGGAGGCCTACTAGTTTATTATTCGTTGCAATTTACTGCTGGGTTAGATATCAAATCCGTAATTGTTTGATCCCTCTAATTTGTGAAGCAACTAAGATTTAATGATTTGCTGCGTCAGAAATTATTAAATCTTAGGAAGATTGCCCGACGAAATTAAATGCAACCGCTTGTGTTTGTGTTGTTTCGCTTCATCGATCTTTCTAATTCTTAAGGCTGTTACTAGATTAAACCTTTAGCACTTGTCTTGGGTTGTTTAGTAGTTAGGGTTAATTAGAGCTCTTGTCTTCTAATTAACTGCGACTAAGGAGAGATAGGAAAATAGTTCCAACGGTAAATATTCAAATTATGAATTGATATATACTTGCATCGATGACCAGTTGTAAAATTCCGATGGTAGATGTTGATTTAGACCAATGTTTGTTTTTTTGATTTATACTTTAATTTGAATTGTTCCTTAATTGTTCTTTTTAAAATTGAACCGGAGACCCATCATCAAAGAAAACCCATCAACAAATTCAATTATCAACAAGGAAGCCCTTCTGAAAATCAACCCATCCGAAAATCTAACAAGAATTAACAAAAGACTGGAATAACATAAAGAGAATCGGATTTACCTTGCAAAATATCGAATTTGCTCCTTCCTCTTCATCCCATTTGGACAGCATCATTTTTCTTTTATGGATGTGCGTGTGTGCGTGATGGGGTGGAGGAAGGGAGAAGAAAAGGAAAGGGAAGGGAAGGGGCGTGGGTTGCATGGTACAAGGGGCAGTGTGCGTGCTAGAGAAGAAAAGAAGAAAGGAGAAGGAAGAGAGAAAAAAGAAAAGGAAGAAGAAGGAGAGAAGCGTGCATGCGTGAGAATAAGGGAGAAAGAAAAGAAAGAAGAAAAGAAAAGAAAGAAAAGGAAAAGAAGAGGAAAAAGGGAGAGGACACGTGGCAATGTTAGTGTGGTTGGAAGAAGATAATGTTATCTTCTCTCAGCCAACCGGATACTGGCACGTGGCAAGGAGATTACATTTTTATTTTAAAGCCCCACTTTTTATTATTCACACCAGGACCTTCACTATGTTAAAATCTTATCTTTTAGCAACTAATATATAACCCCCACATTTAATTTAACTACAATCTATCCACACAATTAACTACTAGGACTCACCATCATTATTATTTATTTACTAAAACTCATTTTTATTCCAATCATATAAATTTATCTACTTAGAAATTATAATTAGTCTCATCTTATTAAATAAATATAATTTATTAAAACTAAATTCCCTATTTATTTTTCTTAGTCTTTACATCCATTGTATCTGTTTGTCAAACAAATCACAATGGATATACATTCTCAACGAAATCAATCGATGTATCCATCGGTTGAAACACATCAAATATCCACTAGGAAATAAAATATTCAATTTAAAGAATGAGTTAATAAACTGATTTAGAACTTGAATTTTATAAAATATTGAATTTATAAATTTCATAACAAGAATGTTGGTGTTATCATTGATGAAGTTTCATCATCAGCCTTAGTTGAGGATTTTAGCCTTTCATGACTAAAAACACCGAACAGACTTGTAATGAAAACATGAAATAAAACTAAGACAGAAAAAAAAATAAAAAAATGGAGAAAGTAGAATGACAGAAATTAAACTAAATTGCAAAAGAAAGAAAAGAACTTGTAATGCAAACATAAAAATAAAAGAAAGGTAGAATAGAGAAAATAGAAACAAAGAATTAATTTAAATTAAAAAGAAAAAAAGAAAAAAAAAAAGAAAGGGAAAAAAGCTAAAAACAATGCTCTGAAAAGAAAACGTGTATATACAATGTTCTATATGACCTAAGTGGTGCCTATCATGGGTTTTTATAGCAAAACATTGGGTTAAACCTCATATTTTCAAAATGGCACATCTATCCCTCAAAAACCTAATAGGAGAAAAGAATGCTAGGGGTGTGTGCAGCCGCCAAGAGTAAGGAAATTTGCGTCTGCCACATTAGCCCTGATAATCGCTCGAGCGACTTCTGGGTTGCTCGAGCGACATCATGCTGATGCTCTCGAGCGCCTTCCAAGTGCTTGTTTCTCCAATAGTGTTGCAATGTCAGCCCTAACACCCATGCTTTGAATGGCTCTGAAGACTTCCTCTCCTGCTTCGTTGCAAATCCAAAAAAAAATACTGCAATTTTATCTCAAAGTCCTGCAAAACACTGAAACACCAAAACTAACTAAGAAATCAGAAAATAACAAAGGTAAAGGTTTAACAAATGTGAATTAAAGGATCCAAATATACAATATTTGGCACTCATCAGACTGCATTCAGACGGTATTGCCCTGGAGTTCAGATGGTGTTGCCTTGGAGTCCGGATGGATGCAGATCGTATGCACGCAATTTCCTTATCAAGGATCTCGTTCGGACGGTGTTGCCCTATTTTTCTGTGTCTGCAAAGGAAAATTGGAATCTTCTCGAACTCTGAAGAGCGTCCGGACGTGTTACTATGACGTCTGGAACTGTTCAGAAGCTTTTCAACATTGATGGGTGTCCGGACGCATCATTGGGGCGTCCGGATGAAAATGAAGGATCCGACTCTTCTGAGTTGGAATCTGCACAGAATCTTCCTTGAACACTAAAATAGTCTTCGTGCAGCTTGTGACACTTGAACTTATCATAATAAAGCTCTTTCCATCTTAGAGAAATAAACTCTAATAAACTGTGAAGATTCTAAAATGTACGGCATCCCTGTTTAAAACAACAATATTACATGATAATGATTTTGTCAACAGAATGTAGCCAACAAAACTAACAAACTCAAATCTCAGTACTTCGAGAAAATCTAGATTTTAGTTCATACCTTGAACAATCGAAGTTTCGACACTCATAACTCTAACCTGTAGCTTAGAACTTCCAAATAGGCAATGATCCCTAAGGAAATATGAGGACTAAGCATTACATTTAGCAATGTAGCTCAAATTACGGAAAAACTAGGGTTTATAATTTTACCTTGAAACAATCAGTCAACACGGAGTTCTCATGCCGAGGATAGTGATTCATTTGTTAGAATTAGCTTTGGAGACTTCTAAAGATCACAACTCTAGGGTTGAAGCAAACCCTAGGAGATAAAATGTGGGTGTGTGGCATGAGAGGAAAGAAATGAGAGAAAAGGCTGGAAATTCGAGTTTCCAGCTATTTATAGTCATTTCTACGATTGGCCGTTCAAACGAATAAATTACTTGTTTGAACACCACTCGTGAAATTCCTAAAAATCCTTCAGAACATGCCTCGATGGAACGAATAAATGAGGCCATTTGAATGCAAGAACGTAATTACTCGTTCAAACGAGGTTAGAAGGAGACTTACTGTATTCGTCGTTCGAATGCACTATGGACGCAAATAGGACGAGACCCATGGCAACACTCCCGTTTGAATGGAAATGGAACGAGACATTCTGGTAGTGCCTGTTCGAACGCCAATTTGGAAAATCAGACTTTTCATTAAAACTTCCAAGTGTTTTGCTTGGTTATTAATTCCACTACTATATTTACTTGATTTATTGTTTTAATTTATTCTTAGGTATTACAGTTACACCCACCCTGTCAACTCCCATCCTTATCCTCAGTTTTTTTCTTTATGGATGCATAACATGGCAGTCTGAACTACGTGGCATCGTGGTGGCAGGTGTGACATGGTAAGTTGTTGATGTGGCATATGAGTTGTTAACTATTTGAATGGCATTGTTAGAATGTATTCCTATATCCTTGTGATTTGGTTACCTTATTTATATTTTATTCATCTACCAATTTTTCCCTAGATAAACAGAGATCATTGGCACGTATTGTAAAAATAATCAATAAATAAGAATTCTTAGGTAGATTTTTGGGCTCTTCTTTACTGATGGATGTAAGTATCGGACACCCAACCATCCATAAATCTATTGTTGCAATTTGTCTCTTTATTCCACTTTATATTTAATTGCCTATTGTATTTTGAATTTCTTCATTATATCAAAGTGATTGGATAACGCCAATTTTCGATGCTGTTGAATTTTGATGTTATTTTTTCTTCCTTTTCTCCTGCCACCATTTTTTTTTTTTTTATTTTCACATCGTATCAAGGAACAAAGGGTTTGTTTGTCTAGCAACATTACAGAACAGCACTGTTCATGTACTTTTTTTTTTCATTTTTTTTTATATTTTTTACTACTGATCAACATCAAAACATTCCCATTTTTTTCACTTTTTATATCACATCAATAATTTTTTATTATTATCCAAATAAAAAAATTCACTACAATACAAAACTTTTTCACTTTTTTATACAAATTCTTTTTATTTTATATCACATCATCACTTTTTACTAATTTCAAAACTAACAACCCCACTACTCTGTTCTATTCTGTTCTGTACATGTCTTTGTCAAACAAGCCCAAAATGACTATAAGAGTCCATTTTTTGTTTTTTTGTCTTTGTTTTTGTTTGTTTGTTTTTTTTTTTTTTTTTTTTTACCTATTGGAGTTATTCTTCGGTGGTGGTCATTTTCTTTTGGGTAGCAGTGCTGTTACAAAGCCTACCCATCGTTACTATTCGTTCTTGTTGGTCTTATTACTATTTTCAGCTTAAGAGAAGCTAAAGAGATCTTGGTTGGAAGCAAGACATCGCGTGGAAAATCTCATCTTCTCAATCTGATTCCCATCTATGCACAAACCTTCTCTCCGTGTGTGTTTCACATCCCAAAAAACCTCATTGTTGTCTGTGTCACTGTGTGTGTTTCACAGAATAATAATAATAATAATAATAATAATTGCTTTTGTCTGGTCAGAGAGCACTACTTCTTCTTCACTGTCGAACTAACACCACTTTCGGCAACCTCATGCTGCCTCCAGTGACCTTCCTCCTGCCGTTATCGGTCCACCACCGCTGCACCTTGGCCAGCAGTCCACGACTCAATGCCTCTCTCAAAGATTCCAATGGTCTCTCTCATGTCCAAGCTGCCAAAGCCCTGGCAGAACTTGCCGGCTGCTTCCGTCTCTCCGAGTCTAGCGCCAAAACTCACAGCTGCCACTTGCTCCAGCACCATACCGTCAACTTCGTCTCCTCCGACAGATCTTGCTCCAGACTCCTCTTCGACGCTGTCACCATCTCCCTCAACGCCTACGGCCTCCAGACTGCTCTCCAACGCTGTCATCGTCTACCTCGACGCCTCTAGCACTAGCTCCTTCTGGGCCTCAGCAACCTGGTTCGCGTATCGACCAACATTCCACAGCTGCATCATCATCGCCTCCAATTACCTGCAAGTTCTTGTCTTCTTTGTATTCCCTGTTGCAAAAGGAGAATCGACGAAATTAGTGCACTCGGTTTTTAGTTGAAAAAAATAATAATAATCATAATTAAAAATAAATAAATAAATAAATAAAAAGAAGAAGGGTTCAAGTTCCCTATATTTGGCCCATATGGCCCATTTTTATTTTGCCCTTTGTTAGTCTAATATTTCGGCCTTTTTTGATTTTGTTTGATGACACAGGCCGACTTTTGTTGGTCTTGTTTGACAATCAAGTCCCATTCTAGGCCTAAGTTGACCTCATTTTCGGTCAATGTAGCCCTCATGTTTTGGCCCATAGGTGGCTTTGTTTTGTCCCATTTTTAACGTATTGTTGTTAAAAGGCCCATCTCTAGGCAAAGTTGCCGACCGCCACTGAATAACGAGATAATTATTGAAATTAAAAATTCAGGAATGAAATAGAAATTGTGAGAAAAACCAAAGCATTAATTTTAAATTTTGCCAAAAGTAAGAAATAGTATTGCTTCTTAATCAGTTGTACTTTCTACGTGCAGATTACGTAGCTTGGTTGCAGTTTATTAATGGTCTTGATCCTCTGTTTTCAATGGTTACATGTTATATCCTGTGAAACAAATGCACGAGATTACTTTGGAGAATGCACTCTTTTCATGTTTGACTTGTTGGTCTTTAAGCCTCAAGATTTGGGTTTTCTTCTGACGTCGAGTTTCATGAGTGAATATTAAAAACAAACCTCGTACTTTATTGCAATTCATTGTCATCATATTCTCATAAAAACAAAATTTCAGGCTGGCATTCCAATTTCACTTTCTAACCCCCGCCATGATGGGATTCAAATTCTAACTTAGGAGTAGCCTTCTCAACTTTCTCATTTATATGTAAATATAGAGAGAAAAAGAAAAGTGCCTAGTAAAAGTGATATGTTGAACAACTTCACCTACTGCCGTGGAAAAAAATCTGACATTTAAGCTCCATTTGTTTTGACGTTAAAAGTTTTATGTTGAAAAATTGTTTTCATTTCATGAACATTTTCTAACATTTGCGAAAATCATTTATTATATTTTTATCTAAATTGAGGAGCTACAAAGAAGAGAGAGACGACAAAGACAATCTGCGAAAGAAGAGTGTGTGTGAGAATAGAAGACTTTTAGGAGTAGGATTGAGATCCAGTGTAATTGTTAACCCCATATTACTTGCAATTTAAGCATGCAATTGTGAGAAGGCTTTTGTGGAGCTCTCTATCTGCCCTGGTTGGTGTCTGGACAGCCAGAAACCTATCAATATAGGTAGGCCCCACAAGAGGCCCTCTAACAATAGTTGGCCCAAAAGTGTGGGAGAGCAGCAAAAAATGGTTTATGAAAATTGACCGATATTTTATATTGCGCCAAACACTCAAAAATTAAAAAATTAAAAAAAAAAAATTAAAAAAAAAAAAAAAAAACTTTTTTCAAAAAATATTTTACGCCAAAATAAGCTGGTGTTAAAAGACCTTGACAATCGTTGTCAATAAAACAACATTTAAATTTTGATCTGCATGCTCTTTGGGCAAAGTGTTTATCAATCTACACCTGATTCTCTTCCTTCAATGACGATGTGCTTGATCTGCTTTTTGTGCTTCCTGAGTTCACAAGGAGTGCATCACTCATAACATCCTGCAAAACATATTTCAGCAATGTCATACCTTCCATAATTGTCAAGCTCAAACACTTGCTAGGAGAGAAGAGCAAGGTTTGGTCGTAGCCAAAGAGTATAGTATTCAGCAGATGAGCTAATTATATTAGGCATTATAGATCTAGCTTGGAGTAGATGGGTATTCTTCATATGTTCAATATTTCAAACTCACCTGTTGCATTGAAACATGGCTGCGAATGGGAGACGGGGAAGCACTGGCACCTAAGACGTCGCGGTTCATCTTTTCTTCAGCTACTTCTCTCAGTCCACAGAGCTCTGGCAATACTTCATTGCAAAGATCTGGCCTGTCTTTCCGTCTGAGCTCCGCACATTGGACTGCTAGCTTCGCAAAGCGCAAGGTCTCTTCAACTGGCCAATCAGGCACAGAAGGGTCAAGCATCTGAGCCAGCTTTCCTTTCTCAATAGACTGGTCAACATGGTGCGCCAGACCCATTGGCGGCTTGGCTGTTAACATTTGCAGAAGCATGACTCCTAGGGAATAGACATCAGATTTTACACCAAGCATTCCTGTTTGTTGATATTCTGGATCAATATAACAAAAAGTTCCAGCTGTTGATGTCATGTGGTACTGTGTTACATTCTCAGATACCGCAGGTACAAGCCTGGCCAATCCAACATCACTAATCTTGCTGACATAGTTGTGGTCTAGCAAAATGTTTCCTGGCTTGAGGTCACGGTGTACTAGTGGCTCTGGCTTGGTCTGGTGGAGAAAGAGTAGGCCGGTGGCAATTTCTGCAGCAATTCGGAACCTAAGTTGCCAAGACAGAACTGGGGTGTTTCCTTTCCGGAAGAGACGGTCATCTAAACTTCCATTAGCCATGTATTCGTAGACTAGGATGCCATATTCAGGACATGCTCCTAGAAGGAGTACCATATTGGGGTGTCTTATGCAGCTAAGTATGTCAATCTGCAGTTGAATTATCAAGGATGATTTAAAAAGCAACTCTGAATTTCATATTGGTATTTCACTTTTTGTTAAATTGCTACTTATTTCAAAAGTTTAAGTCAATAGAAATGGGTGAATTTAAGATTCTAAAACTCCTCCTCACCTGGGGGCTTAAATTTCTCCTCTATAAATGAGGCCAAGCACATGAAATATTTGAATTGAAATAGAGAGTCATACTTGGGAGCAATACTCTGTTACCATTTCAAATTACCGGTTGTACTAAAAACTTAAGCTAATAGAAAGGGATGAATTAAATATTATAACCTTTTGGCATGTTATATCATTGATATCAAGGTAAAAAGCAACAATTCATCACCATAAGCATTATCCAAATAAACACATGCTGCTGTTCATTACTCCCTGTCATATGTGGATTTTATCTTAATTTTTTATATATGTCCAGACTTCAGGCACTTGGGTTATACTAGCTTTTTCATTTTTTTATGCATGTTGTATTATTAAAGCTATTTTTTTGTTTCTTTTATATTGAGCTTAGTTCTCTCATGTAACTAAGTGCTTGAATAATTGTGATACATTCATGTCTGTTGAGCAATCTATACTCTTGGTTACTCACCTCTTGCTGAAATTGTGATCTCCCTTGAGCAGCATCTGCACTTAAAACCTTGACTGCAACTGGTGTATGATCAAGGTAACACCTATAGACAGGGCCGTAACCTCCTTCACCAATCTTGCGAGATTCAGCAAAGAATTCTGTTGCCTTCTCAATCTCCTTGATATTGTATCTCCTGTATTTGACATCACTCTGGGCTAAATTATCCAATACCTTCCTTATTTGCTCCACTTCTCTGAGGGATTTGATTTCCGCATATGCTCTTCTTTGTGATTCTAACTCCGCAATCCTCTTTGCTACTTCAGCTGATTCCATGGCTGCCTTGCACCTGGCTTTCTCTTTCTCTGCTATTGCCCGGGAAGCTTCCTCTGCCAATCTTGCCTCTTCTAACTTGCGCTCTTCTTCAAGTCTCCAATGATCCAGGTCCATTGCCTTCGGTAAATATAACATCAGAAACTGCCTTTGAATGTCGAGATTACACAAATTAAGTAGATCGACGTGCCTTTCCAATACCTTCTGTTTTGCCGTTAGTGCTTCTCTGCATGCTGTACTGTACATGTCCATCGTTTGCTTCAGCTCCAGCTTCAGCCTCCTCATCTCAGCCTCCACATCCTCCTGCATGTTTTAGTACATGTAAGTGGAAGTTATTTGGATAACCCATACATATAATACAATCTTAATGTGCAGAATGAAATGCTGTTTTTCAAGCGTACCATATTCTTGTTAAATCACTACTTATTTCATACACATAAGTAGATAGAAATGAACGAATGTCATTATTTAATTTAGAAAAAACTTCGCTTACCACTAATACGGTCAGTTTACTAGGGCTTACATGGCCGTAGCCACCAAGCAGCCCCAGCTAGCTGGAATAAGGAGTATCATTCTCCATATTTTTTTCCCTGCATGTTTTAGCTAATAAAGAATGTATTTTCATTAGTCTATTTATTTTCTAGTTAATTTTCCTGCATGATGTAATGACGGCTAGACCTAATGGTTATATGTCTTATGACCTAACCGTCTTCTATATAAGTAAAACCTTAATCAATAAAATATCATGTTGAATATTATATCAAACCTAGAACCTTTTTGGTGTTTTGGGAGGTCACGACTCCTTCGAAGTAGCCATTGGAGATCACGGCTCTCTCAAAGTAGCTCATATCCCTTTTTTCCTTTGTTCTTTTACTATTTGATTGCATCAAGTGATATCAGAGCTAGGGTTCCTCTCTTTAACAAGAAATTCTTAAACCTTAAGGCCCGGTTTCCCTCAAAAGAAACCATAAAAAATTGATAAGAATTCCAGTTTTTCACCATAGATCGTTCCCGCAACAAGAGCAGGGCCTATCAAGATTTTTCGGTTGAAGCACGGCTGATGACCCGATCAGTAACGAAGAGACATAAGCTGCAAGCCATGGAAGGACGTCTAGGAAGCCTAGAGCAGTCGGTGCACGCCTTGACAACGGAAAACCAGCAACTTATTGCCCAGATTACCGAAGCTTTTGAGATGATGGCAGCTCGGGACAGACAAGAAGCAAGGGAGAATTTGCAGAGGAGACCATGTGTGGGAGATAGAGAAGATTTCCAGGCAGGAGAAAGGCCTCATGCCTTTGGTCACCGCCATGTCAAGCTTGATTTCCCTCGGTTCAATGGGGAAGAAAACCCAACCGGTTGGGTTTGCTGGGTCGAGCAATTTTTCAAGTTCCAAGGAACCAACAAAGAGGACAAGGCGGCTTTGGCCTCTTTCCACCTAGAGGGAGAGGCCCAACTTTGGTTTCAAATTTTGTTATGGAAAGGAGGGAGATTGGCTGGCTAGAATTCAAAGAAGTTGTATTTGCTCTTTTCGGGCCGACGCAATTCTATGATTCCTTTGGAGAGTTAACCAAATTGTAGCAAGAAGGAAGTATAAAGCAGCCAAATTCGAGTCCCTACTCTCAAAAATAGGAACTTTATCACAAAGCCAACATGTTAGTTGTTGTGGAAACAGCCTAAAGGAGGTAATCAAGGCAGACACCACTGCTGGACGACCCCTCACTTTCACTTCAACCATCGGTCTAGCTTGGGTCTACGAGGCCCCCAACATGGCTCTAAAAAAGCACCCCCCTTTGGAGACCCAGAGGCCACCCTTGAATCCCTGGAGCACCACGGGCCAGCCACCGCTTCCCATCAAGCGGTTAACCCCGAAGAACTAAAGGAGAGGCAAGAGAAAGGTCTTTGTTTCAAGTGCAACGAGAAGTATGGTTCCGAGCATCGTTGCAAGAAGCTGCTCATGATTTAAGCATATTTGAGAGAAGATGAAGATAGGGAGGAAATAATACAAGAAGGAGAGGAGGAGGACACCGCATGCCATTACCGGTAAAGATACCCTCGAGACCGTGAAGGTATATAGGAGGATCGGGAGATCAATTTTTCTAGCCCTGGCCCACATGTTAAAATTGCAACCGGCCAAGGGAGAAGGAATGGAGGTGATGATCGCTTCCGGAGAAAAGATACGTAGTTGAGGTAAATGCGTGCAAATTTCAGTAGAGTTGAAAGGTAGAATTTTTATTGTTGACTTCTATATTCTACCATTGGAGGGTTATGGAGTAGTGTTAGGCACTCAATGGTTGTGAATTTTGGGGCCCATTCCTTGGGATTTTGAGACTTTAGAGATGCAATTGGTATGGGATAAGGAGCCAATAATACTGCATGGCATTAAGAGTCGGTCGGGTCGGTCAAATGAATTTTTGTCCCTCCACCCGGAAACAGTCAAAAAAAGCAAGGAGAGGATGGAACCGATTGGGAAGGAAAAGGAAAAAGAAGCGGAGCAATTCCTGGCTAGAAGGGTATGGTACGGTTTTTGCAAAACCGAGCGAGTTGTTCCTGCCACACAGCCATGATCATCTTATTATTTTACAGAAGGAGGCTAGTCCGGTCAATGTTAAGCCATATAGGTACCCCATTTTTCAAAAAACTGAGATAGAAGAGCAGGTAAGAGAGATGCTAGGCAGGGGTATCATTTGACCCTCTAACAGCCCCTACTCATCCCCGATACTCCTAGTCAAGAAAGGGGATGGAACACGGTGAATGTGTGTCGATTACCGAGAGTTAAATAAGATCAAGGTAAAGGATAAATTTCCGATACCCGTCATAGATGAACTTGATTGCATCAACCACCCCCGATCTTTCATTTCTTTTGCAACCATACCCTTAAACTTTAAAAAATGTTAATTTAGTGTATCAATCTTTCAATTTTTTTCAATTTCACCCATCCGTTAGGATTTTCTGTTAAATCCTGTCAAAATTCAAAATATCGCTCCCCCCACCACCACCCCCTTTTTCTTTCTTCCTCTCTCTCTCTCTCTCTCTCTCTCTTTTTTTTTTTTTTTTTTTTTTTTTTTTCTAAGTGTAATATATATATAGTGATTCATGCATATATATTTTTGCAAATTGCGTTAAATCCTGACCACGTTTAAATCCTTTCAATTTTTTTCCTCTATTTTTCCAACAAAAAAGTTGGGTATCTTAGGAATTCTGACACCCCTCCGTTAGAATTTAGCGGAAAATTCTAATGGGGGGTGAAATTGAAAATAAATAAATAAATTAAAAGATGGATACATTAAATTGACACTTTTTAAAGTTGATGAGTATGATTGTAAAAGTGATGAACAATCAGGAATGATAAGTGAAGTTTTCCCTCCAAAAGAAACATATTTCCTTCAAACTAGGTTGGATGAAGTTCTTTCAACCCAATTTAATTATAACAATGACATGTGTCAATTTGCATGTGAGAAGTACATACTATTTATTTATTTTTATTGCAAGGGAAAAGTTGGGAGAAATTGTCTTTGCAATTAAAAAAAAAAAAAAAGTGCTTAGGAAGTTCCTTCAATCTAGTTTGAAGGAAAATTATGTCCAACCAGTCTCCCTCACGTATGTGTTCAAACTTTCTCTTAATAGGTGAGGGCCAACACGTAAAATATTTAATTAAAATAAAATATGAACGAGGGAGACAAAGTTAGAATTCATGATCTCATGTTAAATCACCACTAATTCTTTAAGCATAAGCCAATAGGAAGGGATGAATGTCCTTACCAAGTTCTGTGACGAGGACCATGAACTTGATGTTATACTGCTGTCGTTTGAAAATGATGAGAAGTTGTGCAACAAATTAGGGTCATTGAACTTGGTTCCCAAACGGATTGATCCACAGGTTTGATCTGAGTTGGTTGAGAGCCTAGAGGTTCGGCCTGAATCAGGAAACTCGTAGGGGAAAGGAGACATCGGTTCAGTGCTGGGCCTCCCAGAACTCACAAACGATATGTCAGTTTCTGATTCTGAAAAGTCTGCATGGGTTGCCTTTGCATTCAAACCTCTTCTTCCTCTTGCAAAGGGTGACCTGACTGATTCATCGTCTGAGTTACGAGGCGTGAATGCTGCCCTGTTTGCTGCATTCATATATATAGTTATATATATAATATATATATATATTCATAATTAAGCTGAAAAGGGTTTCCAGAAATGAGAGGAAGAATGTACAAACCTCTTCGTTTGGCGCGTGGGTCAGAAGCATTGAGGTTTTTTTTGTTAGATAGTCTCTGAATATGGTCAAGCAGTGGGGAAAGGTAGGGGGGTGGACGACAAGCGTTTCGAACAGAAGAGACCTTGCATTTGGAGATCACATATACAGTACAGAAATCCGGTACCCCTTTTGTTACGCCGCTTTGAATGTTTGATGTCTTGAATCTGCATAACAAAACCAAAAACAACTCAAACTAAGCAATTAAAGCTACAAAGAAAAAAATGATTTTTCAAATTCAAAATTGGAAATGATTTATAGAAATTGGACTTCGGCCGTATTTTACTAAAATAAAGAACTTTGGTCCATTTTGAGAATTCAAATAAAATTGAGAAACAAATGGGCTTATACTTTTTTAATGAGCTTCTAAAATTAAAAAACGATTGAATTTTGGAAATGGTGGAGGAAGGGATGACAACAACTGATGTCTATGTGTCACCCCACTAAAACAAAAAGAAAAAAGTTTGGATGCATGCATGCATGCATCATGAGTTAAATGTAATTATGTATGAGGTTTGAAGGCGATTTTGATCTTATAAGCATATTTCGGTAGTTGGAAGAAATTATGTAGGGTATTTTCGGTATAAATGAAAATGGGGAATTGGAGGAAAATTTAACATTTAGTGAGTATGAAATTATTTCTAGGCACCTGCTGCTTAATTCACCCAAGAAACCCGTACGTAGCTCAGCCTTCTCAAGCAAGGAAGGTGCGTGAGCTACCTTCTACCACAAATGCAACCTGAATATTTCTATTTCTTTTTTCTTTTTTTAAATAAAATAAAATAAAATCATGTAGACTTTTTTTCTACAATTATTTCATGGACAAAAGTTTCTTCCAAACTCGGTGGGAGAAAGTTCCTCTTACCCAATTTATAAAAATAATATGTGTCATTATGCATGTAAGATGTACATACTTGTTTTAATTGCAAGGACAAAGTCGGATTTTTTTATTAAAAATGCATTTGCTCTTGTAACTTTGTCCTTGCAATTAAAAAAACATGTGATTCTCACAAATAAAAAAATATTATATTTTTATATACTAAATTGAAGAAAGTTCATTCAATTCAATTTAGAGGAAAACATTATCCTTATTTTATTACAGTATTACACAGAATTTGGTTGACATAACCGAGCCATTTGATGTTTTATGACACGTGGTAAGGAAAAATGCATAAGTTGGCCGGAACCACAGAAAATTAATGGATTTTTTATTACGTCAGATGAGTCTTTGACTATGCACGGTGACTTAAGAAAAAGATTTTGGAATTTAATGGAAGGACAGGGTAAAAAAAAAATTTCTCCTAATACTTCTCACCCAATGAACATGTTTTAAATAATATATTTAAATGATTTGTATTTTCTTTAGGTGGCTGAATAGGAATATAAGTAATACATATCATGTGTTTGACCAAAGCTGAAAGAGTAAATTATCTGCATTAATTGGGTATTGAAGAAATTAGTTTTATAGATTTTATTGGGATTAATTGACAATTTTATATCAAGTTCTTCGGATCAAAATTTTGATCTTGGTTTTGTTATGTTAGAAGACAAATTCAATTTTAGTGGCCGGAGGAAAAATAATTGATACTTTTTGGGAGATTTTTATGGTGAGTCGGTCAAAGAAAAATGGTAAAAGATGTGTAGAGATGAAATTATTTCAAATTGGTGTGAAGAATTAATGCATGTCAGAATTATTATTGAGGATTATCTTGAGATTGGATCTAAGTTCCTTTTTTCTGGTTTGTTTTGCTGTTGAAGAAGATGGGATGAAAGTGATTGGCCCGTTGAAGGATCGAGGTAATAACAATCATAATTTGATGACAAATTCTCTTCAACCCGAGGAGAATGATGCAGTCTGGTTTTCAAGCATACTAGTTGGAGAAAAAAAATTCATATATTGTGATTTCGACATCATATGGAGACAAAGTTTTGGGTTTCCTAGCACTCATGTTTGTCCTTGTTTGGGGAATGCCCAAGTGACTTTGTATTTCTTGTGGCTTTTTTATTATATTCTCAATTATCCCAAAAAAAAAAAAAAAACTTCCATTAATTGTATTTGCATTTCCATATGCATGCATGTAAAGGGAGGCGCGCAATTACCTAATGAATCCATGCCGTGATGCACCAAGAACCAAGTTCGTTATCGCAGCATAGGAAATATATTCTGTTAATGCTTTTATTATATCTGTGTCTTCGAGTAAGACATCAAGGCATTGTATCTGATGCATAATTATCCACATGTAAAACAACGAGTTAGAAACCAAAAAAATAAATAAATTCGAAGTGAATAGAAAATAGACCAAAATGGCATTTTCCACGCACGGTGTTAAATATTGTAGGACACTTGCTGATGGCGTGAAGGGCATATAATAAAGTGGAATTAATCCCAAAACGTACGTCTTTACGAGTACAGTAGCAGTGGAAGGTAAGGAACAGATCCTTCGTTTGCTTCTCAAGCTGTTGTCTATGTGGTGAGGCAGCTGCGTTGTTGCTGTCACAAATGATGGCATGGCTTCCCCTATGGCCTGTAGCTGTAAAATTGATTAGAGCTTGTAGACTTAATTGCATATATTCAACAGTGGAACGTACAATAGAAGAGGCATATATAGGATATTATTATATATAATTATTTATGCTTGTTACAAGTACCCAATAAGATTTCCCTCTAGCTTCACGAATAAATAAAATGATGTTCAGATGAAGATAGAAAATTCATACACAGAAGAGAACAATTCAAATACAGAGCATGCATCTGGGAAGAGATGCATGAAGTCCATTAATTATCCATTGGCGTTGGCTGGTCTTGTGCCACTATTCTATGGGAAAATTCGAATGGTGCGTTTCGGTGTTGAATTTATGAAATTAGAATTCAATTCTTTTTTTGTGTGCGAATTTCGAAGTTTAACTTTTTAAAAAAAAGTTGAATAAAATATGATTTGTATTTGAAAAAATTAAATAAAATATGATTTATACATTTAAAAAAAAAAGCAAGATCAGAATTATATTCATTTTTGAGAATTCTGTTACCAAACACACCCTAAGGAATTTGTAAGTTGGTCAAATCATGGTCTCCGTGTCTATATATACACACCAATCATTGGCAAACTAACATGTGCAAGGGCTTATTGGATTTCAACAGCATTTGAGACACCCAAAACCCGAGAATAATGTAAATTCAGTTGCTTCTTTTATACCTTGCACTGCTTCATTCATGGTTGTTGTTTTCATCTATACCTGTTAGAAACTGTTAGAATATACGGAAAATATATTATATCTTCTATATATTTCATATTTGGTTGATATTGTAATATTCTTTATTTACGGATTAATTGTAGTCAAACCATGGGATTTAATTGTAAGTTGCGGTTTGGCCCCTCACAAGATTCTTTTAACGGATAGTCTCCGTTCTCCGACCGTCACTTTCAGCCTTTCTCGCTATTCATTGGCAAATATTGGCACTATGTGGTTTGACCCTTCACAAGATTTATAACTAGTTTCTATTTCTGACCATTATTGTCAGTTGCGGCTTTAGTTTTTGTCTCCGTTTTTCGGCCTTCACTTTTAGCCTTCACTTTTAGCCTTTCTCGTCGGCACTGCTTTGATATAACCATTGGCTTTAGCTGCATTTAAATTCATTTTCTATTTTCAAACTCAAGCTTCCAAAATCTTCCACCTTGAGTTTGAGGGGGGATGTTAGAATTTACGGAAAATATATTATAGTTTTCATATATTTCATATTTGGTTGATATTGTAATATTCTCGATTTACGGGTTAATTGTAATCAAACTATGATGATTTGATTACTATACTTTATATTTACTCTAAACCCTATAAATAAGGACTTTTGTATTGTAAACAAACAAGTTAATGAGTACATTGTAGTTCTTAAGGTTAATTTGTAGTGGTGGACGTAAGTATCTAACACCGAACCACCCATAATTCCTTGTGTTTTCTTCCCTCTCTTGCTTCCGCATTTAATATTCTACTTTTAGCTTTCTTCACAAACAAATCATTGTGGTGTTTTCTGAGAAAATTTGTCAAGTTATTCCAATCCAAGGGTACATGTCTAAGCATGATAATAAACCTAATATGTACTGCCTCCTTAACAACTCATTTTAATGTGCTTGTTTGAGAGAGAGACAGAGAGAGAGAGAGAGAGAGAGAGAGAGAGAACCTTCAGATGGGTATTTTGAAGCCCTGTGAACAACATGGATTAGAATAACAGTTTGGCCCTTGGTTAGAAGATTGTCAGCAGCCCACTTGACAGCATGTTGGCTTCCTTTCTCTTTGTCCACAGCAAGTGCAACCAACCCATTTCCTCCTTCCATCTTTACCCCATTTCCTCCTCCCATCTTTCCCCCATTTCCTTTTGGAAGCCACATTTTATTTGTCGATAACAAAAACTTCTACCCGTGAAAAACAACTTGGACAATCTCAGCAACCTTTCACAAACATTTCAAGGTGACCCAGAATTTCGAAATATCAATAAAACTTTTGTTCTTCGTGAAACTTGACAACCCTTGATCTGGTATTCACGAGACTACCTTTCCCAATGCGTAAACTACAAATTCAGATGCCTTTTGACCAACTATCTCTATTTCTGTTAGAAAACTTTGTTCGTTTCCCCATTTTGGCTTTTCAAATAAGAGCCTCACAAAGAGTTTGAACAAGAGAGAGATAAGCCTACAAAAATAAGACCCCCACAACTCTCTCTCTCTCTCTCTATAAAACCAGCCATGGGTAATCAATAATTGTCGACATGCCAATTATAGGGCAACAAAAGCCTGATATTTGACTAGCTAGGACAATAATTTAATATCCCAAGAACAATGCTCCTCCTCTCACATTAGAATGGGTCGCAGTGGGTAAACATAAGGGATAACGATTTTCATATGGAATCTATATGTTTAGTAAGAGGATGAATAATTCAAAATTTTAAAGGGCTTATATGGAATCTATTTGTTTGAGTAGACCGTCAACTAATTCAAAATTTATTTAGACAAGCAGGTTTCATATGAGTTATATATCTCACAATATACTTTCCAAATTACTAGCAATTTGGACTTCAAATTGCTGATTATCCCAATCCAAATATAAGTGGGATACATGCATCATTCATGTGGGATAAAGAATTGTTTAGAGATTATTCAATAATTTTTGCAAGGGAAGTGATTCCTTTAATCTTGCCAGGTAAATCTAAAAATATACGACAAGACTTCAAACAACACCGAGAAGGGGGGTTGAATAGGTGTATGCTAAAATATGCAGAATTTAAAAATTGAATCAACTACAAACAAACAATCACCAAAATATAAAAAATAATAAAACAATTAACATAGGTATTTGGTGATGAAGTGGAAACTCTTTGAACACCTTAAAGAGAAAAACTACTTCGAGACAACCAATCGAAAAAATCAATCCACTAAAGAAAAATTAAGTTGTGCAAGTAATCACACTTACAAAATGTTTGTAACGAGCTCCCTCTTGTACCAAGACAAGTGACCCACTTGCCTTTCATCACAATAGCTTTCAAAACCTCTAAGAAAATCTTCTTATTGATCTTCTATATTGGAACTCCAATAGACTCAGTGAAAACAAACATTGTTTGTGATTTGAAGAAAAAAACTCTAGGAGAGCTTAAACATGCAAGCTTTAAAACGTAAGGCACTCTCTTAGTACAATGGAATTTTAGAATGTAAATTTGAGAATTCCTCACTAAAAAATTTGTGTATGATAAACCCTATAAGACGCACTTATATAGCTCACCATTACAAGTATGCAAAACACGGTTTTACTGTAGATTTTACGTTGTAGTACGTACAAGTTCTAGTCTCATTCGTACGAGTCAAGGGCAAACAACTTAAAACCTGTAACTTTGTAGTGGCGCCTCCATACGAGCTTCTCCCTCGTTCGTACGAGCTTAGGTTTAGCTGATAAAACACAGATTCCTATAATAGTGCGTATACACGACATTGCAGCCAAGGTTGCCAATGAACTACAAACAGCTAGGATTGTAGATGAGCTTCTCTGTGGCTCTTCAAGAATGGCTCATTTGGACGAGCTACTGACGAGGCAATCCGTCCTTCTTCAAATCACTTAGGCTCAAGAGCTTGACACCAAGAAAAACCAAGAACCAAAATTATATTAATAAAGGATGGATTAAATCTATATCTAAGACATGGATTAAATCCATTGAGATTGGTTTGAGCGGTTTGGTTGTGCCAACTTTAGAGGGTGTAATATTTGAACTATTTCATTATATTAATATTTTTTTATTGTGAAACTCAAATAGTAATTTTATCCTTCGATTGAACCCCATAAATTACTATAGTAGTTAAAATACCATGGTAATTAAGTCACTTTTTCTACATTCTTTGGATTCTTAGCTTAGACTAATTGTTTCGATCTTGTTTGATTATTTTCGTAGGGAGTGCATTTCCAATCTTAGAGTGTAAATGAGTGTGGTTAGATAGTTCATGCATATAGTGTGACGATCCTTTTTTTTTTTTTTATTGTTTTTTCAAAATAGATCATTGCAGTGGTATAACTACACGCCATGAACCAAACATCAACACTACAACCGTCTCATAACATCAACATATCATATCAAAGATTCCACATAGCAGCGAAAACTTCTAAACATTAAATGATGACAATCATATATAACACATAGAGCCAACATAAACTTCTACGTGATTAAAGCTTAATCAATGTATCTTTTACATACAAAAGAATGACTATACAAAATGTGTCACATATGACACAATGCCATAAATATACCAATAAGTCTAGGTACATAACAAAAGATTCTCAATACGTTAAAGGACTAAATCATAGTCCGACATTAAGCTCTGGCATCAAACAACCTCAGTCATAGTAGCCCAAGTATAACGCTACTGGGTCCTCATTATTAACATAATCTATGTGATCGTAGTATTAACCATGATCACATAGGCGAATTAATGATACGGTCTCAATAAGTATAGAAATCACAAGTGTTCGCATTGAGCTGGCTTTTATTTATTTCTACCACGTGTTTACAATAACAGCTACCTAATGGGATTAATATACTTTTCTTTTAAAAGGCTTCGTACCTGATGAGGTAAACACTAGTATTTTATAAATATGTGGAAATCATACTACATAGCTATGAATAAATATATATGTTTCAATCTCCCACTTTGAAGCATACACAGATAAACTCATCTACATCATACATATTTTGTATATCATAGAATTAAGTTATACTCATATATATACAAGCACTCCACAACTTCTGGGAATACAAGCATACATGCATATCTAAGTAAGAAACACATATAAATCATCATATGAAAACCAGGTGAAATGGTATATATATGCTCTGTCTCATTCAAACACATATGCATAATAATACATTTATGATGAAATACCACAGAAAACACATCATATAAATCATCATCATAAAACTCCATCTAAAAATTATGCCATGCATGTTGTTATTAAGAGGCAACTTTGACTCCTATTATTTATACTATGGAGACAACTTAGGCTCTTATACTTTCTTTATAGAGACAACTTTGGCTCTCTGTTTATTATACATATTCACGATGCATGCTAGCGTAACATTTTACCATCCCTTGCTTTTATGTTCACAGAACTTAACAACATCATAACTTAACACAAAGCACTTACCACGTCTTAACTTCTCATAAAAATCATATCAAATATTCGTAAACAATCATTAAAGCATATCTCAACATAATTCAAACTATCAAAAGCATTCTTAAATCATACATCGTCATAACATATAATTGGCTCGAAATTAAACAATCATAACATGCTTTTAAAATCATCTGAAAATCATTCTTTAGCCTAGTGGGGAATATTGCCCTACCAAGCTTTAAAATATCAAAATTATTAAAGCACTAAAATTTAGTATCTTTGCTCAGTGAGTGAAATACTCACTAATCCGCTTGGGGAGAGAACTTGTGATGGATTTTCCAATGCAAGCCTTCCAATGTAATACTACATTTCACATCGCAATAACACGTCAAGACCAACTCAAAGCACTTTCTAACTCTAAATACCACAGAAGTTATTAATTGTCTCAAGTGCTAACCTACCATGGTAACCCTATAGAATTTATAAGGTTTCATTTGACAGCCAATTAACTAATAACACTAACCCATAGAGAAATCCTAGAGTTAGACACAAATTTTTTTAATTTACAATACTTAAAGAAAATCTAGGATTTGAGTCTTACCTAACCGATTTCAAGGTTTCGCAACACAAAAGCCTAACCTATAGCTTGAATATGGTTTAGAACTCCTCTAAACACAAAAGCCTTAAAGAAATTTGAAGGATTAAGCATAAACTCCAAAAATTAACTTAATTTATAAGAAAAGCTAGGGTTTGTGGATTTATCTCAAACCAATCAGTGAAAAACAATGATCTTGTGTCGAGAATCACGTTTTCAGAGTTGGATTTGGCTTTAGAAGTCTCTACAAATCAATACCTAAAGTTTAGATGCAAATCCTATGCAAGAGAAGAGAGAAAATCGTAAGAGGGAGGAGAGAAAATGGAAGAATTGAGCTACCACCGTGGGTTCCAGCAATTTATATACCCACTTGTCCAGATAGATTAGTTAGCCCTCTAGACGCCCCTAACGCAGAATGTCCAGAAAATCCTTCTGAAGGTATCCCGTTCGCATTTTGTCTGGATACAAAGGGGACGAAGAACTTATTGTCTAATCTGACTGGACACCTGAATATCCCTTCAAGACACATTCAAAAATGAACTTTCTGTCCAACCTATCCAAACATAATAATGCCCCCATTCGGACATCAGTCTAAAATTTAGACTTAACCAAATTTCTAAATGTTATTTCTCATTTTTTATTTGATAACTTACTTAATTAGTCTAAATCGTGTTGGACACTCTTATTTAATATCTTGAATGTTACATATAGGGATGAATTTAAAAATTTAATTTGAGGGGATCAGACTGAACTATAAGTTGTTTTGCATGGGGGGGCATTTTTAAGCTTTTTCTTTTTTTTGCCTTTTTTTTTTATTTTTTTATTTTTTTTATTTTTTATGGTGGTGATAAAGTAAAGGAACCCATGTTAATATGGGTTGGAAACTTGGGAATAGATGCTTCCAACAAAGGAACTTCTGGTTCAGAGACATATTGGACAGTGTTAAATAAATATATGAAATAGAGAATATATGTGAAAGAGAGAAAGAACGGAAGAGAAAGAGCAGAAATATATTAAGGACTACATTGTATTGAGTAGTTCTTCTAACATATTACAAGAGACCTTTATATATAGTGAGGCCATGAGTAGTGACCAAGAAACTCTAGAGTAATTAAAGTAAGGAATAAACCCTAATAGGAAAGATACGGTAAACATAATATTGAGAATATAAAATATTCTAACATCCTCCCTCAAACTTAAGGTGTAACCTTGTGTTTGGGAAAAAGAAAGGGATTATTATTATTATTATTATTTTGCCAGAAAAGTCACCAGAGTTTGGCAAGAAAGTGGCGGCCGGTGGCGGAGGACGGCGGCTTCTGGCTGCCTGCAGCGGATGGTGGTGGCTGCTGGTGGGAGTGAATTATTTGGGCCTTGAATTAGACTTGAGACTAGAGCCTTATAAAATAGGCTAAATTAGGCTTGTTTAATTGGGCCAAAATAGGCCAAAACCCATGGACCATTGAATATGGTCTGACCTGCTGGTTCGGGCTGACAAACGTGGGCCGGTTTAATAAGCATATCTGACTAGAAAAGAAGTGACTCGAGTCTAACCTGGAGGGTAGAGTTGACAACTTTGGACTGTGTTTGAAGTGGAATTCGGACCGGTTGGCCTGGTCGGCTAAACTAGGTGGAGGAACTGGGTCTCACCCACTGGTTCAGGTTGACAATGGTGGGCCAGTTTCCATGGCGATTCGGGTTTATCCGGATGGGTAACGGGTTGAACCTGATCGATGGATTGGAGGCGCGTGAGCGCGTGGGAGGAGGTCCTGGATTTTCTGGATGTGCGTGGCAGCGCGTGGAGCCTCATATGGAGGAGATCAAGGCTGATCTAGAATCGGCAGCACTGTATCTACCTATTGGCGCGGTCACGTAGACAAGCTGAACATGGCGGCGCGTGAATGGCAGGGCATAAGGAGTGAGCGGCTCGTGGAGGCGCGTGGATACTCCGATGAGGCTGGGATCGGCGTTTTTGGACTGGGCGGCTCCTGATTTGTTGATTGGTGCTGTCAAAGAGGCAATTGGCCGAGTATGAAGGGGAGTGGCAGCACAGGTAGTGTGCTCGAGGGCCATGTGGAGGCACATGCGGCTGTCGTTGGCAGTAGATCTTCCCCAGATCATAAGATCTGGACCTTGCAGACCTGATTCTGAGATTATTTTTCTAGATGTCGCTGCAATGAAGGCGTGGAAGAGACTAACATCGATTTTAAAAATGTGAGGCGACGTGCAGATGACTGGAATTATGAGACAGCCGTAGAACACATGAAGGACGCCTGGAAACGTCAATGACATTTATTGAAGGCCATAAGAAAGTGGCTCTGATACCATGTAAAATAAATATATGAAATAGAGAATATATGTGAAAGAGCGGAAGAGCGGAAATATACTAAGGACTATATTGTCTTTCAGGTTCTTGTTAGATAAGTGTTGGATTGAGGAAACACCTTTCCATATCTATTCGATTGTCCTTGCTGAGCAAGGCTCTTCTTTCTCATCAATAAATATTGACTTTGTCTAAAAAAGAAAAAGGGGTAATTACCTTTTCCCCCCATGAATTGCCAACTTTTGTAGATACCCCCCACGAACTACCAACTTGACCAAAATAGAGCATTCAACTACCACAGTTACATACTTTGCCCCCTTTCGTCAGTCAGAGTGGTTAAAATAGACGGTCAACGGGTCATGTGCGGTTCACGTGCCGTCCAAGCATTTTTCATACCCCTTTTTCCCTCAGATACTTAGGTTAAACAATTGTGAATAAAAACAAAAGAAAAAAAAAAGGAAAGAAAAAAAAAGGAAAGAAAAAAAACAATTAAAAAAATGAAATAAAGACAAGCTGCATGTCTCTTTTTGAAGCTTGTCTCCCATTTCAACTTCAAACAGCAAGAGCACAAGAGAAGAGGAGGAGGTGACAAGCACGAGAAAGGAGGAGGAGGAGGCTACTTTTTGGAGACCAACAATGTCGTGTTCACTGAAAAGCGAAGCAACCTCTGGGGAGCCCATGTGCCGTTGTGGAGTATCTGCACCTTTGAAGACTTCCTTCACTAAGGATAACTTCGGCAAGCTGTTTTACGGTTGTGTTAACTACGAGGTAAGAATTTTTTTCATAGATCTGTAAATTTCGAACGTGATTTCGGACATGATGGGTTCTTCCCTTCTATTTTGTAGACAATGGGCAATTTTCTTTAGGGTTTGAAAGTTTAGATTTTGGGGTAATTACCTTTTCCCCCCATGAACTACCAGCCGTTGTCAACTTGCCCCCATGAACTGACACCTCGACCAAAATAGAGCATCCAACTACCATCTTTACAGGTTTTCCCCCCATCCGTTAGTCAGACCCGTTAACTCCAACGGTCAAAGGGCCATGTGCGCCTCACGTGCCCACTAAGCCGATTTCCTTCCCATTTTTCCCTCAGCCTCGGTTGCTTAAAGATGAATATACCCTTATTAAAAAACCGGCTGAATTTTAAAAATTCCACTAATTGATTTACGCATATACCCTTAGTTTTACATGTGGAATACTTTTAATGCCCCGTCCCCTATGTTTGAATGTCCAAACTAACCTAATTGGAGCATTGTTGCGCCGCACACTTCACTCTCGTTTGGATGAACAGCCACACACTTCACTGTCCGCACTCAAAACCCTAGAAAGCACGATCTTCGAACATCAATCCGTCTCAAACCCAATATCTGCTACAAGCGAGAATCACTCGAGATTTTCAGAATTGTAAGTATTTTTATTTATTCTTTTGTTTTCAATATCGTTATAGCATCAAAGTTGTTGATTTCTTTTTTTCCTGTTATTTGTTGGTGGTACCCATAGTTCTGCTACTCGGGATTTGATCTTTTACTTGTTTATTGGTTTCCTTTTTGTCTGAAGTGGTCCCGTGGTGGTCGGCCCTTTGTCGGTGTTTGTTTTGGTTTGTTTTTGTTGCCTTTTTTTTTTTTTTTTTTTTTCGTTCTTTCCTGAAGTGGTCCCCATCTGAAATGGTCCTATTACTTTTTCCCTCCGTGTGTTGAGTTTTTGAATTTTTTCCCCTGAAGTGGTCCCGCAGTGGTCGCCCCTTTGTCGGTGTTTGTTACTGGAGCTTACAATCTTGAAGCTTTATTTGAAGTACTCTAACGAATGTTAGATTTGATAAGGAACGAGCGAATTATAAATGTTATCATTAAAATAAAAATAAAAAACGAGGAAGAGAAAAGGTATATATGATGGATCACACCAATAGACTGAATTTAATAAATATGTTGTGTAATTCAAATCCTCACATCTTACTCTGAACATTTGGAATATATGTACACTGAACGATTGACTTTACTATTTCCAAATTCAATATTTTGGTTTGTTCAAGTAATTCATTGAAGTTTTATTTACTGATGAAGTTGTTCCAAGTTTGTTTTAATTTTTTAGGAGAATCAAGATTATAATTCTAGTTGTTTCAAACAACTGTTTTATTTTTTCCATATGATGATGGTATGGTTGAGTGCATCGAATTAAACCAACTTTTTTTTAAAAAAGAAAAAAGATGCATAAATGGTACTACTTGTAACAATTAAATGGTCCCCTTTGTTCCCATTTGTTTGTTGGGTGTTTTTTTTTTTTTTTTTTCATTTCCATGAAGTGTTCCTAAATTGTTCTTGGAATCTATCAAACAAATTATTCAAATGCAAATCCATACTACCCCTATTATCATATCTAACTTAAATTTTGAAACCACTAATTCCTCATACACCTGTAATTTGAGAATCTTATTATAATGTGAAGTAGAGTTAGTAGTGTTTATTTAAAACTCAATTCAAGTCAATACGTAGGGAACTTTTTGTTTGGAATATTGAGTACTGTTTTAAAAAAATAAAAACCTTTTAATGCTTTCTTGTCTTTTCACTTTGCTTGATTTATTTTTGCTTGTCACTTCTATTGTATATACTTCACATTAGTTGCTTAGTTGCTTATTTTTTGGATTAACAGTATAATATAGTTAAGTGTCACTTACCAAAGAAAAGAAAACTATAGTATTGTAAAGTGTAGTATAGTAAAGTATAGTATAGTATAGTATATCCATACTGTCCATCCTTTATGTCTAACCAAATAAAAATGTTTGTTCTTTTTGACTTAGTGTTACATATAAAATGGCAAGCAACGACGTAATTTTTAGGGTTCATCATGGGGCCCGGTTTGATAGGCGACACAAGTGCATATATGTTGGAGGGGATATAGGGTTATACGAAGAGTCCTATGACCTGGATCGTCTCTTTTTTTTTGAGATTGAAACGGTGGCGAGGAAGTTTGGATACCAACTAGGTGACCTGATTTACTATCAAGAACCCAATAGAGATCTAGATGATGGGTTGGTCTTATTAACTTCTGATGCGGATGTCATCAGAATGGCTAAGGTCCATTTAGGTCATAAACTTGTACTACTGTACACTGTTTCTTTTGCAATTGATGGTGAGGAAGTAGGCTCAGATGTGGGTGAGGGTGATGAGGAAAGGAGAATGAAGGTTATAAATGACCCATACTGGAGGTCATTGATGAGTGATGATGACGATGTATGGGATGGGGCTGATGAACCAGAAGCTGATGGTGATTTTCTTTCTGATTCTGATGAGAGTGATTCTGATGAGGAGGATGGTGGAGATAGTGATGTGGCGAGTTGCCATGATGAAGATGGTGATGAGGAGGGTGGCAATGAAAAGGCAGCTCAACCATAGACCACTCATGTTGGTGGCTCAAGTGTTCTGGCTACTTTGGATGGCCAGTTGTTGGATGATGTAGAAGAGGATGAGGTATCCTCTTCTTTGGCTAGAAGTGATATCTTGATTACTCCCCCTAAAAGTGATGAGGAATATGAAGTGGCTAATAGGGCTAACTGTGTTAGTAAGACTTATCAGTTTGAGGATGTGGACATGGAAGACCCACAATTGGATGTTGGTATGACATTTGAATCGGCCGCACAGTTCAGGAAAGCTGTGAGGGAATACAATTTGTTTAGGGGGAAGGATGTTGTGTTCACAAAAAATGATAGTGACCGTGTGATTGGAGTGTGTAGGAGTAGGGACAAGGGTTGTCCTTGGAGGGTTTATGGCGCACTGGTAACAGGTGAGATGACTTTTATGCTTAAGTCACTGAACCCTAAGCACCAGTGTACACGATGTTACAAGTCTTCGATTGTAGCATCTAGTTGGATTGCAGATAGAATGGTCCACAAATTTAAGACACAGCCAAACTATCCACTTGCAGCTCTATCTGCTGATGTAAATAGGAGATGGAATGTGGATGTCACTACCAGACAACTGTACAGGGCTAAGGTGAAGGCTAAACAACAGATAGAAGGTAAGCACAAGGATCAGTACAAGCGGCTATGGGATTATTGTGCAACAGTGAGGAAATTTAATCGAGGGAGTACAATGGTGATGAAAGTTGAGAGGCCTACCTTAGATGTCCCACCTACTTTTCAAAGGTTGTATATGTCTTTGGCAGCATGCAAGGAGGGTTTTAAGAAGGCTTGTAGGCCTGTGATAGGTGTTGATGGTTGCTTTCTTAAGGGACGTTATGGGGGTCAATTGTTGGCTGCTGTGGGAAGAGATCCGAATGACAATATTTATCCCATTGCAATTGCTGTGGTTGAAGCTGAAACCAAGGATAGTTGGTCCTGGTTTCTAGAGACTTTAGTGGGTGACCTTGGCCCAAACGGCTCTACTGGATGGACATTCATATCTGACAGACAAAAGGTATGTCTGTTTGCTTAGTTTGAATATTAAGTTATTGCCTTTTCATACACTTTCATTAGTGCATTGACTTTTATGGTGTGAACTCTGTTTTCTATTTTTATTTAGTCTTCTTTTGTTATTTTTTTGCCTAGGGGTTGATACCAAGCTTTGAGGCGGTCCTACCAAGTGCACCGCATCGCATATGTATGAGACACTTGTATGCCAACTTTAGGGGGGAAGGGCACAAAGGACTGGTGTTAAAAGACAAGTTGTGGAAAGCAGCTGCTGCATATATTGTTCATGGTTTCCAAAGGGAAATGGAGGCTATGAAAAAATTGTGTCCAGCTGCTCATGCTTATGTGGAGAAGATTGACCCCCATACATGGGCTAGGGCTTTTTTTTGACATCACCCCAAAGTGCGACTTGATCATGAACAACTTATGTGAGTGCTTCAACTCTTACATCATCAAATCTCGAGACAAGCCAATCATTACCATGCTGGAGATGATTAGGAAGAAGTTGATGAAGCGATACCAGAAGAAGAGGCAGGGAATAAGGGAGTATGCAGGGGAGTGGTGCCCAAAGATATTGGCAAAGTTGGATCATCAGTGTGGAAAGGATGCTGCAGAGTGCATTTCACATTATGCTGGGGAGGGGCTCCATGAAGTGGAGTGCAGTTATGGCTCATATGTGGTTGACTTGATGCACCGTAGTTGTGGGTCCAGGCAGTGGGACATGACTGGCATTCCATGCCCACATGCCATCTCAGCCATCTTATATCATTCCTCCAAGCCTGAACAGTACCTGCATCAATATTATAGTGTTCAGAATTACAAAATGGCTTATGACCCAATGATATACCCGGTGCCAAGTGAGGACCAATGGGTTAGAACCGGCCAAGATGAGGTGGACCCACCTGTTGTTAGAGCTGCCCCAGGCAGGCCCAAGAAGGTGAGGAGAAGGGGTCCTGATGAGCCAAGAAATCCACATTGCATAAGAAAGGGTGGTGTGACCATGAGATGCTCAAAGTGCAGGGCGGTTGGCCACAATGCTAGGACTTGCCCTAGGAGGAAAAGGGTGTCCACTCCATGCAAATCGCGAATAAGTGTACCCACAAGCACTGCAACGGAGTTGAGCTTTGCTGATGTAAGTATATATCCTTAACATATGTTTATAATAAAATGTCATTACCAACACAGGTGCTTAGTTGCTTAACTTTGGTTGTTTTGTGTTGCAGGTTCCTTCTCAGCCACTTCCTGATAATTCACAGCCAATTCCTAATATTTCACAGCCTACACATCCACCTTCTGTTTCAAGGCCCAGCAAGAGAATCGCATCTAGTACTGTTGTTGTATGTATCAGTAACATTTGTTATTACTTTATTATATATTTTTGTTATTTATAATGGTTATGTTGCATATGCAGTCTCCTTCTAACAAAATGATGAAGACAAAAGCTGACTCAATGCATACTCGGCCATCAGGAAAAGGAAACCTCACAAATGTATTTAAACACACACATGAACACATAAAACTATATTTATAATTAAATACCACATCGACTTATTAACTCTTCATGTGTTGCATAGGTAACTACACCTCCTAGACAAAAGACATTGGGTCTTGGATATCATGGTGCACTTACTAGAAGATCTAATAGGTTGTTAGCTACGTTTAAGAACCCGGATCCCAATAAAAAAATACCAACTGTTGATCTCACAGAAGATGCCCGTCAACCAGCAACTGCACCAGAAGTGGTCATTCGGGAACCTGCTAGAGCATTGGGAGTTGTCATTCGGGAACCTTCAAGGAGATCTCCAAGAGTGCTGGTACAAACTGTTGAGAAGGGTATCCAGCGCATGGAAGCCAAGAACAAAGACAAAGGGAAAAGACCAATATGGCAGCCTTGATGGGATATTGAAAAAATTGTTTGTGTATGTGTTTAGTTTGGTTGGAAAAGAGCAGGGACCATTTTGGTGTGTTGGTTATGTATGAAGTGACAGTTTGACATTATGGTTATGTATGACAGTTTGACATTATGGTTGTTTAAGTTTGACAGTTTGACATTATTGTTGTACTTTGGTTGTTTGGTGACCTATGTTGTGTTTTGTTGTTGGAAATATTATTGTTTAAGTGTGTTGGTGACAGGATTGTTGTGCATGTGTTTGGATTTGTAGGAAATCTAGGTTGATGACCTATATTGTGTTTTGTTGTTAGAAATATTGTTGTTTAAGTTTGTTGGTGTTGGTTTCATGATGTTGATGTTGGTGACAGGATTGTTGTGCATGTGTTTGGGTTTGTAGGGTGATGAGGTTGATGACCAATTGTTGGCAATATTGTTGTTTAAGTTTGTTGGAAATGAGAGTCCAAATAATTTTGGTTGTACAAGGAATGTAATTAATCAATTTGGAGTTGGTGTAGGTATCATGTAAATATATATTGATGAACTATGTTGGTCTTGTGGTTGGAAATATAGTACTTTAGGTTTGTTGGAGAATTCAGGCCAAATAAACATGCAATACTGAATCAGTTTGTAGTTGTCAAACTTTTGTGTGTAATACTGATCAATTTACAATCACCAATACCAAATTTCATGCCATTTAATCGTACGATTTTTTGACATTTTCCCCCCATGAACTAGCTATAATTGTCAAAAAGCCACCATGAACTGACAACCCTAACCAAAGTAGGGCATTGAACTACCGTATGGACCAACCAAATTCAAATTTGAACATTACAAATAACATTAACATTAGTCAATACAACACACATTACAAAGTAAGGCATTGAGCTACCAACTGAATTCAAATTTGAACATTAGTCATTACAAACATTTCCTGATAATTCACATTAGTCATTACAAGTCTACCAATACACTACTAGTCATAGTTTAACAATACACGACTGATTACAAAGTTTACCAATACACAATACACCACAAAGTTTCAAACTTACATATCGAATAACAAAGTTACATAAACCATTTTTTTCATGGTAGCCGTTTATAATGCAAATGTCCATTACATGCAACATAATAGTTGCCCCAAAAAAAACCCAGGAAATTGCCAAAAGTTGAATATTTGTCTTCGATTGTTTCACTTGCATCTCATATCGAATTGCTTCAATGTCTAACTTCGCATTCAATTCCATAATCTGTTTGTTCTGAGTCGTGAATCTGTGTTGCAAACAAAGGGACAATCGTTGGGCATGGTCACACATGTCAATATCTTTCCATCGGAAGAATCCACACGACCGACCAGCCTATTCAAATTAAAGACCATAAAATCAAGTTAGTTTATCGACGTTAAAAAACATTAAATAAAAGGCCAATTATAATTAAGAGTTGGTACCACTTTACTAACATAATTAACACTATTAATGTTGGACTAAGTTATATTTTGTTAAGTTTAGGTAGTTAACAGGCTATAGGCTACATTACACTATTAATGTTGGCTACTCACTGATAAACAACATAGCATAAACATTAGACTATAATGTCACTATGTTGAGTATCTTTATACCACAAAGATCATACTTCATATCTCTTATGCTTGCCGTGGTTAAGAGTTATGACAAATTATTACATTCAGACATAAATATTCACACAAGCACCTGCATCATTATACACATTCAGAAAAAGGGGCCAATAAAGCTCTACAAAAGCAAAATCGTAACTACCAAAACAAGAAGGAACTCACTTCTCATAACTACTATCTTTAAACCTTCATTGTACACAATAACATAGAATTACATAGCATGTTTTTGACTTGACCCAAAAACAAAAAATATGTGATGAAGAAATAGATCGGGCCAAAAAACCGACCAAACGAAAAAAACCCAAAAGCAGCTCGGACAAAAACTAGAAACAGCTCAACAACAACAAAAGAAAAATTCCAAAAACAAACATCCGAATCTAAGATCTAAACTTTCAAACCCTAAAAAAAAATTACCCATTATCTACGAAATATAATAGAAGAACTCATCACTTCCGAAACCAAATCTTTAAAAAGTTACAGATCTATGAAAAAAATGCTTACCTCAAAGTTAATACAACCGTAGAACAAACGGCCAAAGTTGTCCTCAGTTAAGGAAGTCTTCAAAGGTGCAGGTACTCCACATCGGCACAAGGGCTCCCCAGACGTAGCTTCGCTCTTCAGTGAACACGACATTGTTGCTCTTTACGTCGACACCTCAAGAACTCCTGCTGTCTCGAGTTGAAGTGGGAGATACGAAAATGACGTGAAGAAGCTTCGAGTTCCTCTTTTAACAATTTTTTTTTTTGTTCAGATTTATTAAACAATCTAGAGGCTGAGGGAAAAATGGGAAGGAAATCGGCTTAGTGGGCACGTGAGGCGCACATGGCCCTTTGACCGTTGGAGTTAACGAGTCTGACTGACGGATGGGGGGAAAACCTGTAAAGATGGTAGTTGGATGCTCTATTTTGGTCGAGGTGTCAATTCATGGGGGCAAGTTGACAACGGCTGGTAGTTCATGGGGGGAAAAGGTAATTACCCCTTAGATTTTAGATAATTTTCGGCTGGTTGTGTTATAGGGACGTGATGAGTTAGCAAAGTCTATTTTGTAGACAATGGGTAAAAAATTTTAGGGTTTGAAAGTTTAGATCTTAGATCCGATTTGAATTTTTAACCACTATCTCTATGAGCCGAATGCCATTTGAATTTTTTTCATGTGTTTGAATCTCGTTTTTGAAGTTGATTCATTGACTTTTTTTTTTAAAAAATAAAAAATAAAATTGTTTAGTTGTTTTCAGTATTTGTTAGAGAATTAAAGAATATAACTAGCTTAACAGAGTGATATTTTTCAAGTGTGCTATCAGGCAATATGTGGTTGGAATTGAAATTAGTAATATTTGGGGTGAATGAATATGTTTGGGGTTAACCATGTGTACACATTCATGCTATTTTTTTTTGTTCACGTGTTTCAATTTTTAAACACTTGCGTTTACAATATGAACATAAGTACTCATGCTCCTACTAATATTGATTGCTAATATTGATGAACTTAACATTTACCCTTTAACAAATTATATTATCTACCTACTGGGAAAGAAAAAAAAAAAGGAAGAAAGAAAGAAGAAGTAACATTAAACATAACGATGACAAAAGTGTTATGATAAAGTCCAAACATTTGTTTGGATGCATTCAAACCTTGATAAACCATGATGGATCAAAGCCAAATTTTATAAATGTTTGGGTATGCATATCATTTTAAAGTTAGGTGGATAAATTATATTCAACTTAAACATTAAGTTAGAATTTCACGTTTCTTAAATTAATAAGCTCATGTAACCTAGCCTAGGGTTTTATTCTTATTCTTTCATGTTCTTAAAATGTTTACATCATTGTGATAATATAAGGTATTGTACTCTTCAATTTAAATTCTCATCTTTTAGGTAGAATTTATGTATATATTTAGCTTTCAAATCTGTGATATAGGGGATTATAGCTTAAGGTAGCACAAATTGCATTCATAAGCAAATTCTCATAGACTTTGCTAAACAAATGAAGGTATGTTTAAATGTAAGGTACAAAGTTGATGGGTGTCTTGACTTTAGAAGATTTGATTTTGTTGAATTTTTTCAAAATTGATAAACTAACCCTTGTTTATATGGCCTCTAATTTGAATAAGCTGGTCGCTCGTGCAGATTCTTCCAATGGAAAGATACTGAGATTTGCGACCATGCGAAACGAGTGTTGGATCGTCTGCAACACAGGGACGTGAGGCTAAACAAAGAGGTTGCAGAATTGAAGGCCAAGCTAGAGATTGAAGCTGTTCGATATGACATGCAAGTGAAAGTTTCGAAGACAAATAGTCAACTTTTGGCATTTTTGTGGATTTTTTTTGTTGTCTTCGTAGGTGTGTTTTGGGGCAACTATTATGGTGCATGTAATGGACATTTGTCCTACAATCTCGGCTATCATGAAATGTCTTTTGTTCTTAAATGTTACTTGACTCACTTTGGAATGGCAAGTGGGTTTGTAACCTTTTAATTACTTGTGGGTTTGGAATGACAATTTGGGTATGTAACTTTGTAATTAATAGTGTATTTGTAAACATGTAACAACAAAGTGGTAACATTAATAGGAATTCTGTTGGTATCATATGGTAGTTCATGGGGGGAAAATGTAATTTATTGATAATTCATGGGGAGAAAATGTAATTACCCATATGGCATATAATTTGGTATTGGTGACTATAAATCAGTTCATTCTTCCTTGTAGATTCAACAACTTGCTCTCAACCAATTAAAATAGTTGTATAAAAATCACAATACATTTCCAAACACCACATATAAATCAATCAACAAATAGCTCATGTCCAAACACAACCAACACCAAGAAATAGTCCTCCCAAAAACCCATCAAGTCCATACCTACAACAACAACAACCACAAATATAAAATAAATACAACCAACAACATTATATAACACCAAACCAAAATTGTCCATAATTACAACAACAACAAATGTTATGATGTTACATCATAAACACAACCAACAAGAATAGTTACTTCATAAACACAACCAACAACATAAATTGTCACTTCATACATAACTTAGGCCTACTTGTTCTTCTTACACTTCCAACAACAACAAAAGTTACTTCATAAACACAACCCATAACAGAATTTGTCACTTCATACTTCCAACAACCAACACCACCTAACTGAAACATCAACTAAACACAGTTTCCAAAAACCAATCAAGGCTGTCATATTGGTCTTTTCCCTTTGTTTTTAGCTTCCTTTCGTTGTAGACCTTTATCCACTGTTGGTACCACCACTCTTGTTGACCTCCTTGTTGGTTCTCGAACGACAACTCCAGATGCTCTGACCGGTTCCCAAGTGACCACTACTGGTGCAGTTGCTGGTTGACCGGCATCAGAAGCGAGGTCAACAGTTGTGGGCTTCCCTGCCTGTGAAACACATGATGAGTTAATAATTCAAAGTCTATTTACCTATAGGGGTATATGTGTAAAGTTTTATTTACTTACAGCTGTTTGGTTTCCTTTAGGTGATGCACGAGTATGCACTGAGGGAGCTGGAGTTGTCTTACACCTTTCAGTATAAGCAGGCTGCATATGCAACATAAAACAATTAGAAAAAACACATACATTTGTAATAAAAAAAAGTTACTGATACCTACAATAAAAGCAGTAGATGCATGTCTTTTTTTTTGGCTTTGAAATAGGTTGTGCAGGTGCAGACGGCTGTACAGGTGCAAACGGCTGTGTACGCTGTGAATCATCAGGAATTGGCTGAGAAGGAATCTGCAACATAAAACAAACAAAGTTAGTAAAATCATTAACTCGGTTGGCAGTGGCATTTTATTATAAACATATATTTAGGAAATAGACTTGCATCATCAAATGTCAACTCTGTCAACTCAGTTGCAGTGCTCGTGGGTATACTTGCCCGCGAACTGCTTTGAGTGGACACTCTTTTCCTCATAGGGCAAGTCCTGGCGTTGTGGCCAGCCGCCCTGCACTTCGAGCATCTCATTGTTACACCACCCTTCCTCATGCAATATGGATTTCTTGGCTCCTCCGGACCCCTTCTCCTAACCTTCTTCAACCTGCCTAGTGTAGCTCTAACAATAGGTGGATCCACTTCATCTTGGCCGGTTCTTACCCATTGGTCTTCGCTTGGCACTGGGTATATCATTGGGTCGTAAGCCTTCTTGTAACTCTCAACACTATAATACCGATGCAGATATTGTTCAGGTTTGGCAGAATGATATAATATGGCAGAGATGGCATGTGGGCATGGGATGCCAGTCATGTCCCATTGCCTGCACCCATAAGTACGATGCATCAGGTCAACGACAAATGTGCCCTTACTACACTCCACTTCGAATAGTCCCTCCCTAGCATACTAAGCAGTGCACTCTCCAGCATCCTTTCCACATTCTTCCAACTTTGCCAATATCTTGGGGCACCATTCCCCAATATACTCCCTTATTCCCTGCCTTTTCTTTTGGTACCGCCGCATTAATTTCTTCCTAATCATCTCTAGCATGGTAATGATTGGCTTGTCCCGAGCTTTGATAATGTACGAATTGAAGAACTCACATAGGTTGTTCATTATCAAATCGCACTTTGGGGCTGTGTCGAAAAAAATCCATAGCCCAGATATGTGGGTCAATCTTCTCCACATAATCATGAGCAGCTGGACTCAATTTCTTCAACTCCGCCATTTCCCTGTTGAATCCATTAATGGTGTAGGCAGCAGCTGCCTTCCACAACTTGTCCTTCAACACCAATCCTTTGTGCCCATCGCCCCTAAAGTTCGCGTACATATGTCTCATGCATATGCGATGAGGGGCATTTGGTAGCACTGCCTCGAAACTTGGAATCAAACCCTAAGCACAAAACAACATAAGAAAAATAATTAAAAAAACAACATAGTTAATTATAACCACGAATGTCAATGCACAAGTGAAAATGTATGTAGAAACAACAATAATTTAATATTCAAACTCAGCAAACAAACATACCTTCTGCCTCTCTGAGATGAATGTCCACCCAATAGATCCATTTGGACCAAGGTCAGCCACCAATGTCTCTAGAAACTAACTCCAACTATCCTTCGTTTCACCTTCAACTACAGCCATTGCAATGGGATAAATGTTGTCATTCGGATCTCTCCCAACAGCAGCCAATAGTTGCCCCCCACAGCGTCCCTTAAGAAAGCAGCCATCGACACCTATCACAAGCCTACAAGCATGTCTAAAACCGTCCTTGCATGCTACCAAGGACATATACAACCGTTGAAAAGTGGGTGGGACATCTAAAGTAGGCCTTTCAATTTTCATCAACATTGTACTTCCTCTATTAGTTTGCCTCACAGTTGCACAATAGTCCCATAATTGCTTGTACTGTTCTTTGTTCTTACTTTCTATTTGTTCTTTGGCCTTCTCCTTTTCCCAATACAGTTGTCTAAAACTGACTTCCACATTCCATCTCCTTTTCACATCCTCACAGAGAGCTGCAAGTGGATAGTTTGGCTGTCTTGAATTTGTGGACCATCCTATCCGCAATCCACCTAGAATTTACAATCGAAGACTTGCAACATCTTGTACACCGGTGGTTAGGGTTTAGTGACTTAAGCAAAAAAGTCATCTCACCCGTTACAGATGCACCATAAACTCTCCAAGGACAACCCATGGCCCTATTCCTACAAACTCCAATCACCCGGTCCCCATCATTTTTTGTGAAATCAACATCCTTCCCCCTAAACAAATTGTATTCCCTCATAGCTTTCCTGAACTGACCTGCCGAATCAAATGACATGCCCACCTTCAAATGCGGGTCTTCCATGTCCACATCTTGAAACTGAGAAGTCCTAATAACATACTCAGCCCCACTAATCGCCTCATACTCCTCATCACTTTTAGGAGGAGTTACCAAAATATCACTTCTGGCCAATTTAGAGGATACCTCATCCTCTTCATCGTCATCCAATAATTGGGCCGCTGAAGTAGCTGGACCGCTTGAGCCACCAACATGAGTGGTCTCTGGTTGAGCTGCCTCCCCATGGGCACCCTCCTCATCACCACTATCTCCATCATTCTCACCAACAGCCTCCTCATCAAACTCAATAAAATCATGCCAATCATCTCCAAATGTGGAAGTTTCACCTCCACGGGTTGATGTACCAGCTATTGGTTCATCAATAGTATCACACGCATCGTCATCATCACTCATCACTGCCTTCCAGTATAGGTCATTTAAAACCCTCCTCGTCATTTCCTCATCTCCACTATTCTCACCCTCACTCACATTTGGGCATACTACTTCATCACCAACATTTGCAAAAGAAACCATGTAAAGCATAACAAGTTTTTCGCCTAAAAAGGCATAAGCCATTTTGCCGACATCCTCGTCAGATGTTAATAGAACCAACCCATCATCTAATTCTTTATAGGGTTCACGATAGTAAACTAGGTCACCTGGTTGGTATCCAAACTTTTTAACTACTGTTTCGATCTAAATAAAAGACAAACGATCTAGGTCATAAGACTCTTCGTACAACGCTACATTCCCTCCAACATATGTGCACCTATATCGCCGATCAAACCGACCCCTATAATGAACCCTAATGATCACTTCATTGTTTGCCATTGTATATGCCGATTGCTAGACACTACACATATAACATAGAAACTAATACGAGTACTTGTGAAGATAACTTAATAAAAAATAGAGAAATAATAATAGTAATAAAAAGGGAGAAACTTCCATGGTCAGTTTTAAGATGATTGTCTTCCTATAGAAACTCAAGTATTGCAAATTACTAAATTCAAAGAGATCATTTGTTGACAAAAAAAAACTTTGAAATAAAATACACTTATTTTCCTAAGAGGTGAGTATCCAAATTGAAGATAGGCTTTCATATCATTTTCAAAAAAAAAAAAAAAAAGTTTGAATAAAGAATAGTTAGTATTTTATTTTTGGTGCATTCATGGAATCCATGAAATGCCAAGGTTTTAATTCATCTTAATTTCTTATTAACTAGCATATCAAATGAAGTTGGTTCGTTATTGACTAACTTTATTGTTTTAATATCACAATTAATTAAATAGAGGTCCCACTTAAGGTTCTACATATTCAACATACTTTGTTGCCTAATTTGATGTCAGATTCTAGATAACAGAATCAATGGCACATTAATCAGTGACTAACTTTACCAGGGTGTCACAAAAACATTCAACATACTTTGTTACCTCATTTGATGTCATATTCTACGTAACAGAATCAATGGCACATTAATCGAACAAGTAAACGCTTGTGGTTCTCATAGTAGTTATTAGTTGAATTTGAATTATTTACGGTTCTAAGTTACATCTGAACTAGAAACCCACCATATACTAGAAGTGTTCAAGTTCAAGGTTACTAAATACCTAGTTGATGCAGACAAAAGCAAATTTTAGTCATTTTTTTTTCTTTTGTTTTGGCTATCTTCATGAAACAATTAATTAAATAGAGGTCCCACTTAAATAACTACATATTTAATCATGTTCTTTGACAAAGAGTTGTTAATAAAATATACAAAAATAGTTGCAGACAATAATGCAAAACTTGTTGAATTACATCTATTAGGTCAAAGTGTATACAATAACCTGCCATATCCATGTACATTTGGGACCACTTAAGAGAAAAAGTTAATTACAAACAAACAAATGGGTACCACCGACAAATAATCACAAACAACCGTGTGGGACCACTAGAGAAAAAAACAAGAAAAAAAAAACCCAAAAGCAATAAACAATCAACAAACCCATCGACTTTATCGCACAAAACAACAACCACACATAATGTCGGAGTGAAATTTTGCTTTCACTTCAACAAGAAAAAAAACCTTTTTTAATTTAGTAAAAAAGAGAAAGTCGAAAATTACCTGAAACAAGTGCGACTTTTTAGTGTGAATCTTGGTTTGTTCCGAATTTTTAGTGCGACCACGAAGTGCGAATCTTTGGTTCTAAAAGATTTCTAGGGTTTCTGAGAGTGTAAATGACGTTTTTTTTTTTTTTTTTTTTTTTTTTTTCTAAGCATGTAGAAGACGAGTTGTGCGGCACAATGGGTGACTAGGGTTCTCTTAGGTTTTCACGGGGCATTCCAGACATTTTGGATGATAAAGTAAAGGCATATGTGTAATTCAACAGGGGTGTATTTTTCAAATTATGAAGTTTTTTAACTGATGGTATTTTTGTCTTTTCAAAACCACAGCTGAGGGCAAAAGGGGCGTGAAAAATGCTTGGACGGCACGTGAACCGCACATGACCCGTTAATTGTCTATTTTAACCACTCTGACTGACGGAATGGGGCAAAGTATGTAACTGTGGTAGTTGAATGCTCTATTTTGGTCAAGTTGGTAGTTCGTGAGGGAGTATCTGCAAAAGTTGGTAGTTCATGGGGGGAAAAAGTAATTACCCCAAAGAAAAAAGAAAAAAAGAAAAAGAAAAGAGAACCCATGCTAATATATAGATGGAGCTTTATCGAAATTAAATTATGGGAGAAGATATTAGTTTGGTTTAGGAAAATATTGTTTCTAGAAAGCACCAACTACAATAGAGATATTTTTGTATTGTGTTGCCGTTGTGGATCTTGTACTATTATAGACTTTTCTATAGGCTAGGGGTGAAATTGCACCGTTGTAGACTTGCAGATGAAGAACAATTGAGACTTTCGGTATAACGCATGCATACCATCTAGTGCTATGCTTTCCTTTTCTATCTCTTCAATATATATATAGAAGAATTATACGGCTCGAGCAACTCATATTTGAAGGATCGAGGCAAGAACTATGGAAATTCGATGACGAATTCTCTTCAACCAAAGGAGAATAATTAATGCAGGACAATTTTATTTGTTTCACTTCAAAAATCATATCTTATTGGGAAATGATTGTTGGGGTCGGTTTAACCGGCTTTTTTAATAAAAAAATAATTTTTTTAATCAAAAGCAACTTCTGATGTTGCTTTTGATTAAAAAAACCCTCATTTTAATGAAAAGAGGGGTAGGGGACAGTAAACCGTCTCCTGCCAATCACTGCTCCTTCTGATTCAGACATCAGATTAAGGCAAACTTGGCGACATTGGAAAGCTGATACAGATGAATACAATGTATTTCATGAAAATTTCATAATTTCTACGTTTATTAGCTGAAAGTTTTCATTTTGTATTCTTTTTGCCTCATAGTAGTTTTATTTCTGGTTTTGAATTTAGGGTCTATTTAAGCCTAAAAAGATGGCGTTAGTTGTCAATTATTTATGTAATTTGATCAATTTATCAATAAGAAATACTGTAAGGTTGATCTTTTCTCGTCTTTTACCTCAATTCTATAATGAGTTCTTGGTTTTGGAAAGAGTTGTAATTGTGAACCCATTATGCCATGTTGTATTAGAATATTTGAAAGAAAAAGAAAGATAAAATACATAATTAACCCTAAACTTTGACACAAGGCAAAATACGTGAAGAAAAAAAAAAAACAAACAAAAAACTTGCAGACAATGCAAAAAGATATTCCAAAAATAATCCTAAAATCTGATGCCCGATTATTGTCATTCTTAATCTGATCCTTATTGTCAAGATATTCCAATATCATTACTTTGCAATTAGATAGTACTAGCTTGATTGCAATGCAAGTGCTAAAATTAAGAAAACAGATATCGCACAACATTTTTATATGTACCACCGGCCACCATGACAACGGTTTTAATTAAGTGAATCTCATAACAACGTATGTTTGCAACTGCTTGATGTGTTACAGCAGGCGATTCTTAATTAATTTACTCCCTTAGACTCACAATAACCTAACAATTGCACCAAAATGGTGTTGCAACATGCATTATATTTATGGTACAGGCATGACATATAATATTGTGGCGCAAGAGAGAATTGAGCGAGATTGTAAGTATAAAGAAAGTATAAACAAATGGCCATTCCAATTCCTACATTACAAACCAACTTCCAGATCCCCTCCCAAAAAAGAAACCGGCCAGTTGATATTTCATCTCCTGCGCATATGCTCTTCAACAAAATGTATGGGAATTAAGTTGGAACTATCTCCCTACACTATATATATATGCATGGTTGTACATTTTTCTTTGCCATGGAGACTCATTGTTTTACACACCCCTGAAAGTATACACATCCTGATCATTCGTAACACTTGACGTATATTCTCCAAATTCGCTCTCTGATCCCTCTTTCAACTCTTCAATCTTCTCAACAACTTCCCTCATATCCAACCTTCTCTCCACGTCCTCATCACAACAACTTAATGCAATCTTCAGAAGCTTTAGCAGTTCACTTTTGATGTTCTTCGCTCTCCCCATGTCTAAATCAAACACTCCACTCGTCCGCTTTTCCTTAATCATTGTGTTCACCCAACCCGCCAAGTCCGTATTACTATCATGAACTTGCGTGAGATAGTTCTCCGGGAACTTGCCCGTTAAAATCTCCATTATTAGTATTCCAAAACTCCATACGTCTGTCTTCTTTGTTACGCGGCCATGTTGTGCGTACTCGGGTGACTTGTATGCCATCATGCTCTGTTGGGCAAGGTCTAGGTTGATGACGGGGGCTAGAGAATAATCGGTCAACAAGGGCTGGAAGGAGTCGTCTAGAAGCACATTCGACGATTTCAAATGTCCATGAGGTGCAATTAGGCTGGGGATTGCGTCATAAAGGTATGCCAAGCCCCTGCCTACGCCTTTCACGATTCTCAAGCGGGTTGGCCAATCAAGTGCCGGGTGGTCTTCATTATGATTGCCTGAACAACAACAACAACAAATAAATATATATATATATATATATCTACATTAAAATGCGAGGCAAATATCTATGAAATAACTGTTAAAATATTGATCTAAGTGGTTATATTTATTATTTCCTATAAGTTTAAGCTTCTGTGACAAATAATGATTTAACATGGAGGGTATCACAGTACTCATAGAGTGTTTCACGTGTTGGGCCTCTTATTAAGGTGGAATTTGAGCTCATAAGTAAGATTGATTGTTAAAGTATCTAATTAAATAATTAAATTTATTTTTTTAATTATATGCTTAAGCTTTTAGGACAAGTGGCGATTTACTAATAATCAATAATTTAGAAATCTTTCGTTTGAAGCATAGTGTAAAAGTGGGAGGTGCTGATAATTAAATTTAAACCAGCTCGGGTGATTTCCGATCCAAAAGGGGGAAGTACTCCATGTGCTGGAACATGGGAAGCACTTAGACACATAGATTGTTGAAATGGGAATATAAGGGAAGCATTATTTGGTATTCTTTAGCTATTCCCATGCAAACATTCTTTTTGTCAAAATTTGTCTCAGATGCACTGGCCGGTGATAGCTAGATTGTTGAAATGGGGATATAAGGGAGATATAAACCAGCTCGGGTGATTTCCGATCCAAAAGGGGGAAGTACTCCATGTGCTGGAACATGGGAAGCACTTAGACACATAGATTGTTGAAATGGGAATATAAGGGAAGCATTATTTGGTATTCTTTAGCTATTCCCATGCAAACATTCTTTTTGTCAAAATTTGTCTCAGATGCACTGGCCGGTGATATCTAGATTGTTGAAATGGGGATATAAGGGAGATATAAGTTGTTTGTATTGTAGAAGTGGAATGGAGATATTAGGCATTCAAATGTGGCTATGCATGGTTCAAGAATTTGGAAAGAAGGGATGGAAAGGTTTATGTGATCAATTCTCCAATTGCTTGGGAAGGTTTCATCTCCCTTAATAGTGCAAGAATGGCGCAATAAATCTTTGAAAGCAAATTTATGTCGACAGTTGATTTTGCCTATTATTTGAATTAAATATTTCAAGTGTGAACTCAAATGAGAAAGAGTGTTAAAATATCATATCTCAAAAGAATGAAAGTGTTAGAACATAAATTAAATGATTAAATCTATCTCTTCTTGAAATAAGTGGTGATTTAAAAAATGTGTATGGCTTGATTTAAAAAATGATTAAATGATTATTATTGTTGTGGTGCAGTTTTTTGCTGAAAATTATGTTTTGTGTTGCTTGTTCATAAAGAACTTATTCGTCAAAAAAAAATTAATAATAATAATTAAAAAAAAACCACAGTGAAAAAGATGCAAAGCATGAAGAAATTAGTGTAATTACCATGAAGAACGCTAGCTAAGCTACCATTGTCAACAAAGTCAGAAATCAGCAGCTTCTCTTCTTTCCTGTAATAATATGCCACAAGAGGATGCAAGTTGGGATGAATCAACCTTCCCAGCCTTCTCATGTGCTCATGAAACTCTTCCCTTCCCACATTGTTCATGTGCTTGTACCTCTTCACAACAATGGATTGCCCATTCACCCTTGTCTTGTATGAAGACCCAAATGTTGCACTTCCTAAAATTTCGGCTGACCCTCTAAGCAACTCTTGCAAAACAAACTTCTCTCTGTCATCCCTAACAAATGACAACTTCCCATGTTCGGCCTTCCTCGTATGCCCCCTGTTCTCTGCCGATATATGTTCTACTTGGCCTGGATGGGAAGCGACAAACCCATTTTGCTCGTTTAACGTTGAGGTTCGCTCTAGTGATGATGATTGACCTTTCAAGTAGAAGTAGAATATGAAGAAAACTATAGCAATGACTGCTATAACGAGAGCTACACCCATCACAATGATTGCGATTCTTAATACTGGTAGCCTCCTCCTGGGGGACTTGCATGAATATTCCAGAGGTGGTCCACATAGATATTCGTTGCCTGAATTTAAAAAAAAAAAAAATACCAATGAGTTTCCATACTGTTTGGTCAGAAAATAAGAGTGTATTCGTCGAAAGAAAATTTAGTGTCGCACATATATATAAGCAAATATGACACCAAACACTCAAGGCCTACATGTTAAATCAGGGCCGGCTCAATGTATTTTGGGGCCTTAGGCGAAACTTCAAAATATGACCTTAAAAGAAAAATTTAAGTAAAAAAAAAAAAATTAATATTATTATTATATTAATTAAACACTAAGATTTCACGACTTTTAAGTTTAACGCTAAGATTTTTCAAGTCATTAGTTCCTTCATTATCTAGTTGCATTCTATTAGGTTTTGAATTAAACAACTTGTAAACAAAAACAAAATATTCTATCTAAATCTTTTGAATAGACTAGTCATTTCCTATTAAGTTTCTATTTGATAAGTTACCATGGGCTTATTATATTGGGGCCTTATTAAATTAAGTCCTTTTTTAAATTACTTATTTAGAGGCCTTAAGTTTTATGAATTTTTTTTGGACCTTACTAAAAAAAATTTGAGCCTTAAATTAAAAAAAAATTTGGGCCTAAAATTATTTTTTGGGCCTTATCAAATCGGGGGCCTTAGGCGAGTGCCTAACTCGCCTAGGCTTTGAGCCGGCCCTGTGTTAAATCACCACTTATTTAATTATTTAATCAATGTTTTAACACTTCATTTAAGATATAGGTGAGACCAAATTAACACATGAAATATTTAACTGAAATTCTTTATATTGATGAAAATTAATAAAGTTTGAACTCAGAACATTTTACTCTGATACTATATTAAATCATTATTTATCACAAAAGTTTAAATTGATAAAAAATAATAAATTTAATCATTTAATCAATACTTTAACCAGTAATAACATAGAAGTGGGTACATTAATTTCTTAATTATTTAGTCTTTGAAAGGACGCATGCATTACAAGCACAGGTGAGTCTTCTATTGTGGCCATGAACGTCGACATTCCAAACGGAAAAATAAACTGGCACAAAATTAAAGTAATTAATGGCTAAAATGATTACCTAAAAAGGAGTTGGAATCCATCTTGCTTAAGCTGGCAGGGATTGGACCCTTCAAATCATTGTTAGAGACATTAAGCCTCTTCAAACCCTTCTGTTGAAAATCGGGTATTTGGCCTTCAAATTTGTTTCCATCAAGTCCCAACAACATAAGCCTATGCAAGGAGGCAAGGGACGAAGGAATTTTACCCGTAAACTCATTATTTGACAAAAACACTTTCTTCAACGAACCCATACCCTCAAAGGCATCATCCGGAATCTCCCCAGAGAAATGGTTATACGAAAAATAAAGCGACCTTAATGCACTCAGTTTCTTAACATCAGGCATTGGACCGGCAAAAGTATTGTTCATGAAGCTTAACGTCCTCAAGCAACGCAGCATAATAAGACAATCCACATCTATCGTACCCATCAGCCCCATGTTTTCAAGCTGCAAACCCCGAACATTCCCATTAAAACAAATCACACCAACCCAATTTCCCCTATTTCTTCCTTCACACGGGACTACATTAGGGTCCCAATTGTGAAGAGCTTTCGAATGCGCTAACGAATCTTTGAACTTTATGAGGATCTCCGTGTCTGATGCAGAAAAGGATGACATGACTATACAGGATAGCATGATAACAAGGGCGAAGAATATTGTAGGGATTGGTGCGCGCATAAGCCTTGCCAAGCGCGCACCCATTAGCATTTGTGCGGCTTGAAGATAAGATGGTGTCCGCTCTGATCACAAATGACTTGAAATCAAGGTTTTGGGGTGCATGCATGAGCTTCTTTTCTTTTTTCTTTTTTTCTTATCAATGGTGCGTAAAGGGGATGAGGACCAAGGTGGGGCGCGCGTGAAAGGGCAAGAGCAGGAAATGGTGGTAAGGATAGTAAAAAAATGGAAAAAAAAAAAAAAAGAGAGGAAAGATTGTTGACTTTGACAAGGTTGGCATGCGAACTTCGCATGCCACCTTAGGGAGGCTAATTTTGTGTTTTAGAGGCTGAGCTAGCTGTGCATGCGAGAGATTTAAGGATGGCCTTTAAATTGTTGATGTTGTTACAGGGAATTTTTGGATGGCTTTCCAATAATAGATATATTAAGACACTTTGAATTTTTTTTTTTTTTTGATAAGGTAATATCATCCAAAAGAAAGGAAAAAATATATACATATAGTGAAGTTTACAACACGCAGAAGAAGGCTTAACCTACTCGATCCTAAGGGAGAGGAAGCTAGGAAGTAGCTAGGGTGACTCACAATATGAGACGATAGGTAGTAAAAGGAGAATTACAATTACATGGTTGGTGAAGACGAATAGGGGATTTGTTAGGATCTGCCCCTAGCCATCCCTAGATTCTTTATTCTGGTGTTTAGTTTCTTCTTGTTCCTCTCTAGTTCTATTTCTATTGTCGAAGATATGGTAGAAATGAAGCCAACATCTACACAGAAGCCAATACTGAATCATGTTGTAGTGTCACAAACACACTTCCATTTTTGAGCTGTCGGTTATTAAAATTTTTATTACTGTTTCTCCAAATATTTTTACCTGACATTAAGATATATTCTAGTGTTTTTTTCTTTTTTTCAAAAGAAATTATAAAAAATTTCAAAGATTCATGTATGGGTATTTTTGTAAATTCCGTTAAATTCTGACCAACACCTAAATCCTAGTTTTTTTTTTTCTTCTAAAAAACATCAGGATATTTTGGGTACTCTGTTAAGATTTAACAGCAAATCATAACGAAATACCCTTAAATGAGACGTTTGGAAATGTAAATACCTCAATTTAAAATGTTTGTTAGTTCAATATCCTTATTTTAAAACGATGTATAATTCGATACATTTTTGTAAAGTTATCCCTTTCATTTATCTTCGAGCGATATGACATGTTTTCATTTACTCATATTCATATTCGTTTTAAAAAGTCAACAACTTACATTTATAAAAGAAAACAATCACATGGTGTGAGATACGTATGCCGCAAAGCAACCCCCCCACCCCCCAAAAAAAAAGAAGAAGAAGAAAAGAACTCATTCTTCTTTTGTTTACAAAACTATCTTTTTACAAAGGGTTATTCAATAACACTTCTCACTTCCATTTCATTTGGTGCATACAAAGGGTTATTCATTAATTTGGCCTTTGTGTTTAGGAATGCGTTCTTAACGAAGGTAGACGCTATAGTCTAATCCTGATGGAGATCAAGGCACCGCTTCGAAGGATCTCGTTCAAGTACTAATTGGGCCGGTTACGAGAGCACGAGTAAAGAAGTTCAAGGATGTACTCAACGGACTCATCCAAGAATTATGGGCTCAAGCAAATTCGTGGAGGCCCATTGAGCATGATCCACGTGGGCAACAAAGAATCATCACCTTGATTCAAGTTCTAAAAGGATCCAGTCAAGGCTAAGAATTGGCAAGAAATATTTTGAGTCTATTCTAGAAGGATCGGATTGCATGGCTATTCTAGGCGCCATTTTCTTTCCTTTTATGTTGTCTTTTGTTTCCTTCTATATGACTCTAGGCGTCCAACTCTTATTTCCTATTTTAGCGTCTTTTTTTTAGGTAAGTAGGGATTTATTTTAGCTTTGATTAGGAGAGTGGGCGTCTAGCCTTTATTGCCTTATATGTCTTGTGTGTTTTAGGAAGGTAAGGATTTCTTTCCTTACCCATTTTCAGCTTTAATTAGGTTTTCTATGTTAGGTTTTTTTCCTTGTAATGTTCAGCCCTTTAAATAGGTGCATAAGCAATGAAAAATGAGACATTGATTATTCATAAAACTTATGAGGTTTATTCTCTTTGGTTTTTTGAAAAACTACGCGAACTTATCGGTATTTCCCGTGGCGTTCATCTCGACTTATCAAACGGAGTTTCCACCACCGTTTGTGGCGTCTTCCTTATACCGAGGTTCTTGTTTGTCATAAACAACGGGTCGAGGTCTTCCATTCGAATCTGTCCATAGAACGATCTTAGGTTCCCTTTCGTTGTTGGGTCTCGTTATTCTTGACGGGGTTCACATCAAATCCTGAGAGGTTGTATGTTAAGAGACCCAATCGCACCGAGTTGAATACTGCAGAAGTTACAAAATCAACATTTAAGGAAAACGATCTTGTGACGTCTCTACCTAGTTATGAGAATGAGAATGTGCTTATATGTATATTCACAACCCTTCTTGACACAACCCATTTTAAAGTTGTGATCACTATGAACCTATTAAAACTTTGTAGTTAAGCATGCTTATGCAAGAGTAGTAGTAGGATGAGTGACCTCCTGGATAGTCTGGTTCAATGGAGCCAAAAGCGAACAATATTATGTCGTTGAGGTGGGTCGTTACAAATGATATTAGAACCATAGCCCAACTTGAAATGGGGGGAGTGTTTTTGAATTTTAATTGTACTCGCAAGTGCATGAACAATATCGAAATATAGCTTTGCAAGCACGAGGTCAAACCCACATGGACTAGTGTAATTGTAGGAAAACTAATCGAATCTAACTAAATTAATCCTAATCTAGTTGAATAAAATATAGTTTTTCAAAAATAAAAATAAAATTAAACATGCAATTAATCTAAACAAAATAAATTATAAAAGCAATAAACTATCAAGATAAAAAGAATGAAAGGTAATTAAACTAAAATTAAATTGCTAAACTAAATTAATAAAAGTGAGATTTGAGAAAATGTAAAGACTAAAAAAATAAATAAGAAATTTAGCAATTAATAAATTATATTTATTAAATTGATGAGACTAATAATTATATTTTAGGTGATAATATTTATATTATGTAAATATAGTGAGTTTAAGACAAAATAATGGAGTTAAAATGAATAAAAAATAATAATTAGTCCTAGTTCAATAAATAATTAGTTGTGTTAGTAAAAATATAATTAGATCAAATATATGGTCAAAGGTTAATTGTTAAATGATAGAATTATTAGAAATGAGAGTCCTGATGTAATTAATAGAAGTTGGGGTTTTTAAAATAAAACACTACAAAAAATTCAGATTTTAGTAACATTGCTTTAGTAACGTGCAAAACCCATTTCCACGTTACTAAAGTGTAGTAACCTTACTTTAGTAATGTAATTTTCACGTTACAAATCCCATAGTTACTAAAATAATTTTAGTAATGTAGAAATCGTCACCATGTTACAATTTAATAAAGTGAAAAAATTTGCACGTTACTAAAATTTTAGAAACGTGCAAAAGTGTTGCACATCACTAAATAGTAACATGATACATTTGTGCGTTACTAACTTTTAATAAAAAAAAATTAAAAACAAAAAATCACACGTTACTAAAGTATATAAAATATATATATATATATATATATTATTTTTAGTAACGTGTGTTCGCACGTTACTAAAACTATGTAAAAAAATTAAAAAAAAAATGTTTACCCCCAACGCACCCCCCTCTCTTTATCCCTCCCTCTTGCTCAAATCCGGCCATTTTTTCAGATCTGACCATTTTTTCAGTGCCCCTCACCAAGCAAACGTCTTGCAAGTCCACCGGAGGCAAAGTTCTAAGGAAGCATTTGGCCACAAAGATTGCCCGGAAGTCCACTCTGGCCACTGGCGGAGTGAAGAAGCCCCACAACTCCATTCTTGACCCACCGGGGAAGGACTGGACGGAGAGGGTGGCAGCCATGTACTGGGTCTAACTGGAGTCAATCTTTCCGGCAAGATGAACATTAAGCCAACTTGGGAGCCGGAGTCGCACAAAACAAAATATATTTCAAAAAAAAAAACGAAGAAGATGAAGTATAAGAATTTAAAAATGACCCACCGGAATCGCACAACTGATAAAGCTTCTGGACATCTGCAAATTCAACCCCAAAGAAATGAATTAAAAATTTTGCAAAAAAAAAAAAAAAAACAGAACAAAAAATAAACGGAAACCCACAAAGACAAAGAAAAGAAAGGGGAGAATAGTAAGGTACCTTTTCCTTCTTGTTTCTCTTTAAAATTGAAGTAGATTTCAATAATTGCAATAAATAAACTAAAATCTGATACAAAGACGAGAGAGACGGAGCTGAGATATGTCACAAAATTTGCGAAAAAAAAAAAAGAATAGAAAAGAAAGAAACAGAAACCACAAAGACAAAGAAGAAGAAAATGGAGAAGAGTAGGTACCTTTTTCTTCTTGTTTCTCTTTAAAATTGTAGCAGATTTAAAAAAATCAAATATCTGAAACAAAGACCAGAGAGAGAGAGAGACGAGAGTTGTGAGAAATGAGTCAAATGAAGTTGAGAGAGAGAGTCAAAAAAGTACACTGCTATTTAGAAAGAAACAAAAAAAAAAAACAAAAAACAAAAAAAAATTAAACTTTAAGTTGAGGCGCGCACGTGTCCCGCGTGCCCCCCCCCCCCCCCCAAAAGGCCCAATCATGAGCCTTCTTGTCTTTTAAGTTTTAATTCATTTTTTTGAATATATATATTGGTTTTTTTTCTTCTTAATTTTCATTTTTTTTTAAGAAAAATTATTTTTCCTTTTTTTAATTTAATAAAAAACGGGTTTTTCTTTTTTATTTTTCGTTTGTTTTCTTTTTTCTAAAAAAAAATTGTTTTCATAATTATTATTTGTTTTTTAAATAAATTCTTTTTCGTTTTCTTTTTTTTTTCATTTTCTTTAATTTTTTTTTTCGAAAAATTTGTTTTTTATTTTTTATTTTTAATTTTAAGTTTATTTTGGGTTTAAAAAAAAATCGTTCCTTTTCGTTTTTTCTTTAATTTTTTTTTTAATTTTAATTTTGTTAATTTTTTTTTAAAAAAAAGTTATTTTTATTTTTATTTTTTAAAATTTATAGACATTTTTGTCTTATTAAAAAAATACATTTTTGCCTTATATAGTATGTTAAACTAACATATTAGATCATCCGACCAATCATGGTAGATCATCTGATCAAGATAGATCATTCGATCGATCATTAAACTATCGATAGATCATCCAATCAATCATGGTAGATCATCCAATCAATCATGGTAGATCATTCAATCAATCATGGTAGATCATCTAATCGATCATGATCGATCAATAGGATCGATGGATCATCCGATCGATCATGGTAAATCATCTAATCGATCATGATAGATCATCCGATCGATCATGGTAGATCATCCAATCGATCATGATAGATCAATAGGATTGATAGATCATTCGATTGATCATGATAGATCAATATGATCAATAGATCATCCGATCGATCATGATAGATCAATATGATCAATAGATCATCCGATCAATCATGGTAGATCATCCAATCGATCATGATAGATAATAAGATTGATAAATCATCCGATCGATCATGATAGATCAATAGGATCGATAGATCATCTGATATGATCGATCGATCCTATTGATGTATCATGATCGATTGGATGATCTACCATGATTGATCGGATGATCTACCATGATTGATTGGATGATCTATCGATCCTATTGATCTATCATGATCGATCGGATGATCTATCGATCCTATTGATCTATCATGATCGATTGGATGATCTACCATGATCAATAGGATAATCTATCGATCCTATTGATGTATCATGATCGATTGAATGATCTACCATGATTGATCGGATGATCTATCGATCCTATTGATCTATCATGATCGATTGGATGATCTATCGATCATATTAATCTATCATGATCAATTGGATGATCTACCATGATTGATCGAATAATCTATCGATCCTATTGATCTATCATGATCGATCGGATGATCTATTGATCCTATTGATATATCATGATCGATCGGATGATCTATCAATCCTATTGATCTATCATGATTGATTGGATGATTGATCGGATAATCTATCGCTCCTATTGATCTATCATGATCGATTGGATGATCTATCGATCATATTGATCTATCATGATCAATTGGATGATCTATCGATCCTATTGATCTATCATGATCAATTGGATGATCTACCATGATTGATTGGATGATCTATTTATCCTATTGATCTATCATGATCAATCAGATAATCTACCATGATTGATCGGATGATCTATCGATCCTATTGATTTATCATGATCGATCGGATAATCTATCGATCCTATTGATCTATCATGATGGATCGGATGATCTATCGATCATATTGATCTATCATAATCTATTGATCATATTGATCTATCATGATCGATCAGATGATCTACCATGATTAATTGGATGATATATCGATCCTATTGATCTATCATGATCGGTCAGATAATACTATGATTAATTGGATGATATATCGATCCTATTGATCTATCATGATCGATCATGATAAATCATCGACCGATCATAATAAATCAGTAGGATAAATAGATCTTCCGATCAATCATGGTAAATCATGATTGATCATGATAAATCATTATTATTTAGTGAGGTGTTAAATTTGACACATCATTAATAATTTAAAATTTTTTTTTTTTTATACCAACTTAGTAACGTGCAAGAATAATGCATGTTACTATTTTTGTAACGTGCAAGAATTTGCACGTTACTAATTTTGCACATTACTAATTCAATAACGTGCAAACAATTTGCGTGTTACTAAATTTAGTAACGTGCAAAATTAGTTAGGTTACTAATTATTTAAAATTTTATTATTTTAAAAAAATTTATATTGACATAATATTTAGTAACGTGGTAAATTTACATTAGTAACGTGCAAAATTTTAGGGTTACTACTTTAGTACGTATCAAATTTAGTAACGTGTAAATTTTCGCACGTTATTAAATAGTAACGTGCATATTTTTGCACGTTACTAAATAATAACGTGTTAAAATTAGCAGGTTACTAAAGTTTTTAGTAACGTGCGAATTGTTAGCACATTACTAATATTAGTAACCTATGAAAATTTGCACGTTACTAAAATCTAAATTTTTTGTAGTGAAAGGAGATTCTCCTTACTACGTGTCAGCACACGATTGGCTAGGAGAAAGATAACATTATCTCCTCCCAAGTACCCACAATTGGACAAGTGTCCCACTCACTCTCTCTCTCTCTTCCCCTTTGTCTTTCTTTTTTCTCTCTCATTTTTCCCCCTCTCACAAGACCACTCTCCCTCTTCCTCTTTCTTTTCTTTTCTCTCTTTTATCTCCTTCCTTCTCTCGGTTCCAGCCCCTTTCCCTTTCATATTTCCTCCCCTTCACACACACACACACACGCCTAAGTAGAGAGATTCAGAGATGGAGATCGTGAGAGGGAGCCCGTGTGTGCAATGTGTCACGTTACAGAAAGAAGGAGAACGAAAATGGTAAAAATCCTTAACCTTTTCCTTGTATTTTCGAATTATTCATTGCCTAAATAGCATGAAAATTGTATCACAAGGTTAGGACTTTGAATGGATTTGATTTAAGATGGAAAACCTAGGGTTTTATGGTGATTTTTGGAGGGGTTGGTCGAATGGCATTTTTCGCTTGGGGGTTTTGGTTTTGATGAGGTTAGGTTGTGTTTAATATTCTAAAATGAGTTGTTAGATTTTTTGTTAGGTTTCTATAGTGATTGTTTTGTGGTAGCCAAATTGAGAGAGTGATTTTGATGGGTATTTTAGTAGAATTTGAAATTTGGAATATTTTGGTGAGCTAATTGATGTGAATTTTAATTGTACTCGCAAGTGCACGAATCGTTTGCAATAAAAGGTTTTGCAAGTGCGAGGTCAATTAAAATTCACATCAAGTTTTTGGCGCCGTTGTCGGGGAATTGTTTGAATTTTTGAAAACTGTTTATTTTTAAATTGATTTTATCTTTCTACTAGTTATAATTATGATTTATTTATTTATTTGCAATTTGTTTTTGTTATTCCTATTTCTTAAAAAAAAAAAAAAAAATTATCTTTTCTTTGTTTTGTTTGTTTTTATTTTCTTTTATTGTTATTTTTTAAAAAAAAAAATAAAAAAATATTGGTTGATGTTTTATGTGGGATATTTGCATGTTAAAAAGTGAGAACGAAGCATGGATTTTTCTTATAATAATTATAACAATTTTTCTACACAACATGCTTCGCCTAGTGGTAGGACACCAGTTCCTATCAACTACACTCACAATTGTTACCCACATAAACCATGTTCATATTGTTCCAATCCTTATCACAGTTCTAGTAATTGTCCATCCTGGGGACGAGGCTTCAATTTTTCATATGATCAAATGAACACAAATTTCTCCAGTCCGGGATTTGAGTCAAATTCCAATGTTTACAATTCAGACTGGAGGAACCATCCTAATTTCTCGTGGCAAGCTCAAGCCATGGGAAATTGTGCTCCCCAATACCATGATCTGCACCATCCCAAGTATCCGCAGATCAATTACCAATCTTCCCCTCCTTCATCCTACAATTATCCGGCACAAAGATTATCATTGGAAGAAACACTCCAAGCATTCATTCAGACAAGCAACCGAAATATACAAGAGCTTAAGAAGGTAACCATGAGCAACAACCAGATGATGCAAGAGCTTAAGAGTGTCACCATAAGCAACGACCAGATTATGCAAGAGCTTAAGACCACCTCTATAAGCGATAACGAGAATATACAGAATCTTGCCAAGATAGAAGGACATATTGATTATCTGGTTGCTGAATTCAACAGAATGGAGGAAGAAGAGCTTCAAAGTCAGTTGATGGCTGAAGGGCACTACATGATTGATGAGGATGATGCTAGCCATTCTTGTTATGAGCATGTCCCTGACACCACCATACTCGAGAGTAAGGAAATTGTGGATAACATAGAGGAGCAAGAAGAAAAAGATGAGCAAATTCAGCACATAGAGGAGCAAGAAGAGAAAGAGGAGCAAATTGAACACAGAGACCAAATTGAACAAGAGGAGCAAGTTGAACATGAAGAAAAAATTGAGCCCCCAGCAGATACAAGTCCATCCAATGACAAGGAAGTGAGTACTGAAGCTCATTCCTTCATCATTATCCCTCTTGAGACACATCATGAATCCAAAGCTTCAATTCTTCAATGTCTCAAAGAGCTATCGTATGCCAAGATTCTCAAGGATTTATGCAGACAAGCACACAAATCTAGGAATCATCGGCCCAGGAAAATATTTTCAAGCAAGCAAGTTGGCTACCTACGATGGGGAAACATCCTCCCAGAGTGCTATCAAATTTTAAAGAAGAAAGGGTGGAAATGATTGGTTGGACATCCACATGATCGAGGCAGGTATGGTAATTCTTTTTGTTATTTTATTTTCTGCATTTAATTTTTGAGTTCTTTTTCCTTTTTCATTTTATTTCTTGTCATTTTATTTTTTGAACTGACAGCAATTAACCTTTTGATGTTTGTTTCTATGAGAAAATATTGCTGGTAGTTTTGTAGACAGGTGTTTTGGTGTTTAAGTTTGGGGGACGCCCTGGCCTTGTTCACACCCTGATGTTTCCTTACTTTTGGTAATGTATTTCTAAACTACACATTGAGGGCAATGTGTAATTCAAGTTTGGGGGTATGGAAAAACACTCTGTCTATTTGTTTGTTTGTTTATTTGTCTTTTTGTTCTAAAATCTTTTCAAAAAAAATAAAAAATAAAAAATAAAAATTGTGTTATGTTGTTGTTTGAGCATGATTACATCACAACTGTGGTTTACATATCATTGGTTTGTTTAACATGTTGAATACTGCATGTCATTAGAAATCTGAATCTTTTGACTCATCTGTTGGATTAAAGAGATTTCACTTGTTTGAATTATTTATCACAAGCACATTAACATTGGTTCTATGAGGTATGAGATTTGAATTGAGGTATGTGTATCTTGAGATTTGTAGGATGATTTGTTGATGAAACCTTGGCTTAAATTCAAAAAAAAAAAAAAAAAAAACAGAAAAAAAAAAGAAAAAAACAATAATATCATCAGTTTGGGTTCTTATTGAGTAACCGGGCATCTTGCCTCATTAAGCATTGAGTGTTCACGTCAAAAGATGAGTAATTCAATTTGGTTGATTGAATGACTAGTTTGACTTCGTAGCCTTTTTGACTTGAGTAATTAAACCCTTAGGGATGTTTCTACATCTAGTGCCCTAAAACCATCTGGTTTGGGAGTCACTGGCTCAACACTCGTTACATGGGTCAACTAGAAAGTTTAAGGGAGTTAGGCATTGCATAGCCTAAAAAGAAAAAAGAAAAAAAGAGAGATAAAAAAAAAATGATTTAAGCCTTGGTTGTTTCATCTGATGAGATTCCTATGAATTTTGATGTACATAATCTATGAAGAAAATTGAAACCTCATGAATCTATGTTAGTCTCACTTTGCACACATTTGAGCCTGAGTTGTCTCAATTTTCTAGCTATGAGTTGAATGATTTTTGATGTCCTAATGATGTGAGTGTGTTTAGTGTGTTAAACTTACTCATGATGTATAAACTATGTGTTTGTGTGGAATTCTTGTTTTTCCACAACATAGTGCTTTAAGATGTTTGTGGGTATCATTCCTGGCAAACCCTCACGAGACTTCACTCGTCCACTAGGGAGTCCTAGGGGTTTAAAAGGCTTGTTGCATACGCTAAATGCAATCGTTTCTCCAACGAAAGAGGATTTATGTTTCAAGCTTTCATTTTATGTTATGTTTTGTTTTGTTTTGCTAAGGGACTAGCAAAATGTAAGTTTAGGGGTATTTTGATGTGAATTTTAAATGTACTCGCAAGTGCACGAATCGTTTGCAATAAAGGGTTTTGCAAGTGCGAGGTCGATCCCATAGGGAATTGTGTTCTTGAAAACAAATTTATGACTAATTTAATTAAATCTTAACCTAGTTCCAAAAATTAATAGATTTTGATAAATAAAAAAAACATAAAATAAATAAAGTAAAACAAAAGAAAAGATACTAAGGTTTTGGAATCCACACCCACCAAATCATAGCAATATATTCTCATGTTCATCAATACACATCTGAAGTTCTCACCATACAAATCTTAGATATGTTCTACTATGCTTCAAAAACTCATTAAATTATTCAATGAATCCGTTCTTTGCACAAATCACAAAAGATATCCGGTTTTAACCAAATCATCAAATGTATCCGTAGAACGAAACACAATGAATATCCAGTGTTTTGATAAATAAAAACCCAAGCAATCAATTATGTGAAATTATCTCAAATCATCAAATGTATCCTTGAATCACAAAAGATATCCAAGAATCATTCTACAAATTGAAAAGAAGTAAAACATAGGAAAAAGTAAACCAAATAAAATCGGATAGTATAAACTTACATGAAAATATTGTTGCTCTTCAATGGTGAGGCTTCATCATCAACCTTAGTTGAAAAATTAGCTACACATGACTATTGAAAATAAAACCTACCCTAAAGAAAAACTAAACTAAAAAGAAAAGAATGTATTTGGTCTCTAGCTTCTTCCCTTTTCTCTTGAGCCTTAGAGGTCTATTTATAGGGATAAAACAAATCCTAGAAGCCCTAGAATTCCTAGAAAAATCGAAGGTTAGTCTCCTAGTTTGAGTAGGAAACTCAAAACACAATCCAATAAGGAAAAGGACTCCAAATTCGTCCAGATTTGTGACCTTTTATTGCGGGGAACTTTTGGCATAGCAGACGTCCGAATTAGGAAAATCCTATTTCATAAGGATTTGTAGAAAATTGAGTTAGCTTTCCAACGCCGCTTGATTCACTTCAATCGAATGCTTGACCTGAAAGTTATGGCCAAAATACTATGAAATATGCAAAATCTAAAATTTAGTCCAATCCGATTTTGACTCCAATTAGAGAAATTCCGATTTAGTCATCTCTTTGATTTGGTTGAACAAAACCACATCTTCTAGGTCTTCTTAAAGTGTGCTTTCTTTCACCTTAAAGCTATTGTTTTCTCTCAATGACCTGCAAAATACTAAAATACCAAAACTAACAAAAAATATTAGAAAATAACAAAACTAAAGGTTTAGTAAATGCAAATTAAGGGGTCTACATATGCAATATTTGGCACTCATCACTAATATGGAATGGTTTTTGATGTAGGCGTTAGATTGTGAAATGTTGTTAAAGTGTAGAGCTTGAAGTTGGTGTATTTAGATCCTCTTGGTTTAAAGGGCCAATGTTGTTGAAATTGAGAATGGGATGTTGTGGTTTATAATAGAATAAATTGAAAATGTAACAGTTAAATAAAAGAATAGGTGGATAAAGTAAGTGAATAACTAGTTGTGAAAGAAATGCAAGAATTGCATCAAATAAACATAGATAATAGTTTGAATATCGAAATATATATATAATAGGATTCATAGGAGTGACAGACTAATAGCAAATTGATCCTAAGTATAATGCTAAGCTTTGAGGTCTATGTGTATGCCTCAAGCTTTGGTAAGTGTAAAATATGAGGTTGTAATCTATAATCTAATAGTTGTTACAAAATTAATATGGTAAATAAGATTAAGGTCCTATAGTCTAAACTACTTAGATAGTTAGTAGTTAATATGGATTAAGTATTAAATATAATAGTTAAAATGGGGATGCCGTAAAATAGTAAATTATCCATGTAACCTAAGACAACAAATATAAATTAGTAAGGTTATAGAGATACATAAATAGGCTCCGGATTCATTTAGTAATGTAACTAAATAATTAATGTGTTTACCTATATATTGTTAAGTACCTAAGTGTATTATGGGGTTGTGCTTAGCTTAATAAACATTCTATACATATATGTACATATATATGTATATGGACCGAACACACTTAGTTAGCTTAAATGAATAAACAAACTATAAGATTTAATAGATAAGAAGATGACTAAGTATCTAATTTACCTATCCGTGTACACATGATATTTATGTTTATCAATAGATTTGGTTTAAGCGTTGTATGTGTATATGTATATATGTATATACATATACATGTATATGAATGAGATATATATTATTAAGTTAATAAATTAGTAACAAGCCATTAAATGGATTAGTAATGATAATGTGATGTAATAATTATAAATAGGCAAATAAAATAGTAAATGTGTCTTAAAGATAATAAGCGAGATATAATAAGAACCTATAACCAATGATTAACCTAATAATAGCCTTAGGTACCTAGTTAGCTCTAGAAGCGGGTAACGCAACGTGTGAGCACGCAAGTAGTTTATGTGTCATAGAATATAGGTTCAATAGCATAGTCTAATAGTACTAATGTTTGCAGGATCGTGTCCAAATTGGAGACTTTAATTGGTTCTCCAATGTAGGGTTCGAGTAACTAAAATCCAATGGAATATTCGAGTCAAGAGTCCAATGCAGCCAATGTGAGTATTCTATTCACTGAGAAAAAGATAATATTTTATGTACTTTGTAGAAATGAAATAATATGTGTTTTATTGTCGAACCGACGTTATGTTAAATATATGTTTTTGGATGTTTTAAGTAGTTTCATTTATGTTGAGATAACAATGAAGTTTATGAGAAACGATGCATGAATGAAAATTATGATTTGAATTGTGATTTGAGAGGTTTGATTGCCTGTTGTTGTTGGGATTGAAATTACGCAAATATTGATTGATGAATTGATGTGTTAAATTGTTTATGGATTTATAGTGAAAACATGAGTTAAAGGCATGTTTATGAAATTAGAAAGTATATGTATTTTGTTTTAAGGCATGAGGCATAAGAATCTGAACGATTAACATGGATCGAAGTGAGGTTTATACCTCGCGGGAAACTATGCTTGGGGTAATCCCCATGAGGTTTTTACTTGGGGTAATTTCCATGAGGTACTTGAGTTAATTCCCATGAGGAAAAACAATGAGCATGTTGCATGAGTATGAATAGCATGGTTTTCATGTGTATGATGTTTTTATGCTATGAGTAGTTTTGCTAGACGTATTAATATATATGTATATGAGTTTAAATGGAAAAGAGCATATGAATATTTCTATCGACTGGTTGCATGTGTTTAAAAAGCATTGAACTTGAATATACAAGGATGTTCATGTTACCCAGATATGAGTAATGGCATGTCTATGAGTAAGTAGGTTGACTGCCATTGTTCTTCAGTAAAGACGTGCTTGCGTATTAGAGTTCTACTCTAGTGCTCGTATGATCAACTGATGTTCAGGGCACGAAGCTAAAATACGATTAAAGATGGTGTTGCTTGTATTTTGGAAAATGATGATATATTAGTATGGAAGAGTAAGATGCCATGTTTTCTTACTTAAGACTTGTGTGTAGGTGTGAACCCTATAATGGGGTGATCATGTGCACATATGTATAAGCCACCGATCAAAAGTATTATATTGTAGATGAGTTTATATGTAGAAGCTTTCAAGGTAGGATGCCTGGAACTTCTATATATGTTCACAGCTACATAGTATGCTTTAAATGTTTTCTATTAGTCGGTGTTTGTTGTATCAGCTATGGGGGTTTTTCAAATAAAAGTTTATAAAATCGGTAGCTGTTATAGTGTATGATGAGTGCCAAATATTGCATATGTAGACCCCTTAATTTGCATTTACTAAACCTTTAGTTTTGTTATTTTTTAATATTTTTGGTTAGTTTTGGTATTTTAGTATTTTGCAGGTCATTGAGAGAAAAACAATAGCTTTATGGTGAAAGAAAGCACACTTTGAAATAACCTAGATGTGGTTATGTTCAACCAAATCAAGGAGAGGACTAAATCGGAATTTCTCTAATTGGAGTCAAAATCGGATTAGAATTCAGATTCTGCACATGTTATAGTATTTTAGCCATAACTTTCAGCTCAAGTATCTGATTAAGGTGAATCAAGTGGCGTTGGAAATCTAACTCAATTTTCTACAAATACTTATGAAATAAGATTTTCGTAATTCGGAAGTATGCTATGCCAAAAGTTCCCCGCAATAAAAGGCCACAAATCTGGACGAATTTGGAGTCCTTTTCCTTATTGGATTGTGTTTTGAGTTTCCTACTCAAACTAGGAGACTAACCTCCGATTTTTCTAGAAATTCTAGGGCTTCTAGGATTTGTTTTCTCCCTATAAATAGACCTCTAAGCCTCAAGATAAAAAGAGGAAGAAGCTAGAGACCAAATACATTCTTTTCTTTTTAGTTTAGTTTTTCTTTAGGGTAGGTTTTATTTTCAATAATCATGTGTAGCTAGATTTTCAACTAAGGTTGAGGATGAAGCCTCACCATTGAGTAGCAACAATATTTTCATGTAAGTTTATATTATCCGATTTTATTTGGTTTAATTTTTCCTATGTTTTACTTCTTTTCAATTTGTGGAATGATTCTTGGATATCTTTTGTGATTCAAGGATACATTTGATGATTTGAGATAATTTCACATAATTGATTGCTTCGGTTTTTATTTATCAAAACGTTGGATATTCATTGTGTTTCGTTCTACAGATACATTTGATGATTTGGTTTAAACCGGATATCTTTTGTGATTTGTGCAAAGAACGGATTCATTGAATGATTTAATGATTTTTTTTAAGCATAGTAGAACATACATAAGAGTTGTATGGTGAGAACTTCGGATGTGTATTGATGAACATGAGAATATGTTGCTATGATTTGGTGGGTGTGGATTCCAAAACCTTAGTACCTTTTCTTTTGTTTTATTTTACTTTATTTAGTTTATGTTTTCTTTATTTATCAAAATCTATTAATTTTTGGAACTAGGTTAAGATTTAATTAATTTAGTCATAAATTTGTTTTCAAGAACACAATTCCCTGTGGGATCGACCTCGCACTTGCAAAATCCTTTTATTGCAAACGATTCGTGCACTTGCGAGTACAATTAAAATTCACATCAAGTTTTTGGCGCCGTTGCCGGGGACTTGTTTGAATTTTTGAAAACTGTTTATTTCTAAATTGATTTTATCTTTCTACTAGTTATAATTAGGATTTATTTATTTATTTGCAATTTGTTTTTGTTATTCCTATTTCTTAAAAATAAAAAAATAAAAAAATAAAATAAAATTGGTTGATGTTTTATGTGGGATATTTGCATGTTAAAAAGTGAGAACGAAGCATGGATTTTTCTTATAATAATTATAACAATTTTTCTACACAACATGCTTCGCCTAGTGGTAGGACACCTGCTCCTATCAACTACACTCACAATTGTTACCCACATAAACCATGTTCATATTGCTCCAATCCTTATCACAGTTCTAGTAATTGTCCATCCTGGGGACGAGGCTCCAATTTTTCATATGATCAAATGAACAAAAATTTCTCCAATCCGGGATTTGAGTCAAATTCCAATGTTTACAATTCGGACTGGAGGAACCATCCTAATTTCTCGTGGCAAGCTCAAGCCATGGGAAATTGTGCTCCCCAATACCATGATCTGCACCATCCCGAGTATCCGCAGATCAATCACCAATCTTCCCCTCCTTCATCCTACAATTATCCGGCACAAAGATTATCATTGGAAGAAACACTCCAAGCATTCATTCAGACAAGCAACCGAAATATACAAGAGCTTAAGAAGGTAACCATGAGCAACAACCAGATGATGCGAGAGCTTAAGAGTGTCACCATGAGCAACGACCAGATTATGCAAGAGCTTAAGACCGCCTCTATAAGCGATAACGAGAATATATAGAATCTTGCCAAGATAGAAGGACATATTGATTATCTGGTTGCTGAATTCAACAGAATGGAGGAAGAAGAGCTTCAAAGTCAGTTGATGGCTGAAGGGCACTACATGATTGATGAGGATGATGCTAGCCATTTTTGTTATGAGCATGTCCCTGACACCACCATACTCAAGAGTAAGGAAATTGTGGATAACATAGAGGAGCAAGAAGAAAAAGATGAGCAAATTCAGCACATAGAGGAGCAAGAAGAGAAAGAGGAGCAAATTGAACACAGAGACCAAATTGAGCACATGGAGAAAATTGAGCATAAAGAGAAAATTGAGCCCCCAGCAGATACAAGTCCATCCAATGACAAGGAAGTGAGTACCGAAGCTCATTCCTTCATCATTATCCCTCTTGAGACACATCATGAATCCAAAGCTTTAATTCTTCAATGTCTTAAAGAGCCATCGTATGCCAAGATTCTCAAGGATTTATGCAGACAATGGCATAAATCTAGGAATCATCGTCCCAAGAAAATATTTTCAAGCAAGCAAGTTGGCTACCTACGATGGGGAAATATCCTCCCAGAGTGCTATCAAATTTTAAAGAAGAAAGGGTGGAAGGGATTGGTTGGACATCCACATGATCGGGGCAGGTATGGTAATTCCTTTTGTTATTTTATTTTCTGCGTTAAATTTCTGAGTTCTTTTTACTTTTTCATTAAATTTCTTGTTATTTTATTTTTGTTTCTGACAGCATTTAACCTTTTGATGTTTGTTTCTATTAGAAAATATTGTTGTTAGTTTTGTTGACAGGTGTTTTAGTGTTTAAGTTTGGGGGACGCTCTGGCCTTGTTCACACCTTGATCTTCTGGTAATGTATTTCTATACTACACATTGAGGACAATGTGTAATTCAAGTTTGGGAGTATGAAAAAACACTTTGTCTATTTATTTGTTTGTTTGTTTATTTGTCTTCTTGTTCTAAAATCTTTTCAAAAAAATAAAAAATAAAAAATAAAATTTGTGTTATGTTGTTGATTGAGCATGATTGCATCCCAACTGTGGTTTGCATATCATTAGTTCGTTTAACATGTTGAACACTGTATATCATTAGAAATCTGAATCTTTTGACTCACTTGCTGGATTAGAGAGATTTCACTCGTTTGAATTATTTCTCACAAGCACAATAGCATTGGTTCTGTGAGGTATGGGATTTGAATTGAGGAATGTGTCTTGAGATTTGTAGGATGATTTGTTGATGAAACCTTGGCTTAAATTCAAAAAAAAAAAAAAAAAAAAAAAACAGAAAAATAGAAAAGAAAAATAATATCATCAGTTTGGGTTCTTATTGAGTAACCGGGCCTCTTGCCTCACTAAGCATTGAGTGTTCGCGTAAAAAAATGAAAAATTCAATTTGGTTGATCGTATGGCTAGTTTGACTTCGTAGCCTTTTTGACTTGAGTAATGAACCCCTTAGGGATGTTTCTACATCTAGTGCCCTAAGATCATCTGGTTTGGGAGTCATTGGCCAACACTCGTTACATGGGTCAACTAGAAAGCTTAAGGGAGTTAGGCATTGCACAGCCTAAAAAGAAAAAAAAAAATTGATTTAAGCCTTGGTTGTTTCATCTGATAAGATTCCTATGAATTTTGAGGTACACAACCTTTGAAGAAAATTGAAACCTCATGAATCTATGTTAGTCTCACTTTGCACACATTTGAGTCTGAGTTGTCTCAATTTTCCAACTATGAGTTAAATGATTTTTGATATCTTAATGATGTGAGTGTGATGTTCATCTTGTTAAACTTGCTCATGATCTATGAACCATTTTTTGTATAGAAGTCATTGTTTGTCAACAACATAGTGCTTTAAAATGTTTGTGGGTATCATTCCCGGCAAACCCTAACGAGATTTCACTCGTCCACTAGGGAGTCCTAGGGGTTTAAAAGGCTTGTTGCATACGCTAAATGCAATCGTTTCTCCCACGAAAGAGGATTTATGTTTCAAGCTTTCATTTTATGTTTTGTTTTGTTTTGTTTTGCTAAGGGACTAGCAAAATGTAAGTTTGGGGGTATTTGATGAGTGCCAAATATTGCATATGTAGACCCCTTAATTTGCATTTACTAAACCTTTAGTTTTGTTTGTGAATTTTAATTGTACTCGCAAGTGCACGAATCGTTTGCAATAAAAGGGTTTTGCAAGTGCGAGGTCGATCCCACAGGGAATTGTGTTCTTGAAAACAAATTTATGACTAAATTAATTAAATCTTAACCTAGTTCCAAAAATTAATAGATTTTGATAAATAAAGAAAACATAAAGTAAATAAAGTAAAATAAAACAAAAGAAAAGGTACTAAGGTTTTGGAATCCACACCCACCAAATCATAGCAACATATTCTCATGTTCATCAATACACATCCGAAGTTCTCACCATACAACTCTTATGTATGTTCTACTATGCTTAAAAAAATCATTAAATCATTCAATGAATCCGTTCTTTGCACAAATCACAAAAGATATCCGGTTTAAACCAAATCATCAAATGTATCCGTAGAACGAAACACAATGAATATCCAACGTTTTGATAAATAAAAACCGAAGTAATCAATTATGTAAAATTATCTCAAATCATCAAATGTATCCTTGAATCACAAAAGATATCCAAGAATCATTCCACAAATTGAAAAGAAGTAAAACATAGGAAAAATTAAACCAAATAAAATCGGATAGTATAAACTTACATGAAAATATTGTTGCTCCTCAATGGTGAGGCTTCATCCTCAACCTTAGTTGAAAATCTAGCTACACATGATTATTGAAAATAAAACCTACCCTAAAGAAAAACTAAACTAAAAAAAAAAGAATGTATTTGGTCTCTAGCTTCTTCCTCTTTTTATCTTGAGGCTTAGAGGTCTATTTATAAACAAATCCTAGAAGCCTTAGAATTTCTAGAAAAATCGGAGGTTAGTCTCCTAGTTTGAGTAGGAAACTCAAAACACAATCCAATAAGGAAAAGGACTTCAAATTCGTCCAGATTTGTGACCTTTTATTGTTGCGAACTTTTGGCATATCATACTTCCGAATTACGAAAATCTTATTTCATAAGGATTTGTAGAAAATTGAGTTAGATTTCCAACGCCAGTTGATTCACCTTAATCGGATACTTGAGCTGAAAGTTATGGCCAAAATACTGTAACATGTGCAGAATTTGAATTCTAATCCGATTTTGACTCCAATTAGAGAAATTCCGATTTAGTCCTCTCCTTGATTTGGTTGAACATAACCACATCTAGATTATTTCAAAGTGTGCTTTCTTTCACCATAAAGCTATTTTTTTCTCTCAATGACCTGCAAAATACTAAAATACCAAAACTAACCAAAAATATTAGAAAATAACAAAACTAAAGGTTTAGTAAATGCAAATTAAGGGGTCTACATATGCAATATTTGGCACTCATCAGTGTACGCAAGACTAGAACGGAAAGTTGGTTTTTTGCAAAAACTCAGTCAGTTTAATGTCACTGAGGTCTCGGTATTATGTACTGAGACGGTGAACTTATTCTTTTACCTATACGGATGTGAATACCCCCACAACCGTATAAATGTTCCTTTGGCTGCAGGTACTCCAATCGTAGTTGATGGTCTTGTAGCAGTGTACTTGGGATGTTATGACTGAAGCTCGCCGCGACAGTCATACTTGCTGGACCACGGGTGTCCATTGTTTTATAGGTTTGGTATATGGCTTGTGACGCCTGTGTTACTTAGTCTTTGTATGTCATTCTTGTTATGTAAATATTATGTTGATAAGACTTAAACATATAGATGTTAAATGGCTCTTGTTGTAATTAATTTGTGATAGATGTATAAGATGTAATTTTTGCTATTCAGGTTTATGTTTTCCTCTGTAAAGTTAGATATATATTATACTCCGATTTACTAGGTACATATTATGAGATATGTACCAAATGTTGGCTGAGCGACAAGTAGTCGTGCCACTGTGATGACTCGTTTTATGTTGATATATATATATATATATATATATATAAAATGGGTCGTCACAATTAATAAAAACACTCGTTTGGTTTGCAGAATGTCTATTCCACTAGGAAAATGAATAGCTATTCATAAGAATAGAAGGTGGTGGAATGTAATAGTTATTTTTATTCTTTTGTTTGGTTATAGCGCTGGAATAGATTACTTAATATGCATTCCTTTGTCTGGTACAACGCAATACATTAGTGAATGGAATTATATTATAATCAAATTTCCTAAAACACCATTATAATACAAATATAATTTACATTCTTAAGGACATTTTTTCTTTCCTTTAGAAACATAAACGGTCATCCTATAACTTTCTTTTTTTTTTTTTTTTCAAATTCCCTCAAGTTCTTTATCTGTTTTTTTTTTCATCTATAAATACGCTACAAATGATTTATAAAAATAAAAGAATAAAAAAGCACATAAACATCATATTACCATCAATTTTCTTTTTTTTAGAAAAAATAAAAAATAAAAAAAACTACGAAAACCACATCAACTAACTTAGCATCATTTTAGAACGAGTTATTGTAATGATGGAAAAGCACATCAATTAAAATAAAGCTACTGCTAATGCACATCACAAAAAAAAGGTTTTTTTTTTTTTTTTTTTTTTTTTTTTTTTTTTCTTTTTGTAAGTAACAGTAGAGGGGATTGGATCCATGGCAAATGGATGTTCTTTGGGGAACTAACATGGTCTAACTGGCTATCTACAGAAAAAGACCAACACACTGGCGTATCTACAGAAACCAGCAAGTAAGATGTCTAACTACAGAAAACAGCCACACAAAAAAACGGCAACGTAGCCCACAGCTTGCGATTTCAACAGACAAGAAAAACAAAACGTAACCAACCGACCAAGCAAGAAGTAAGCGATTCACTGTCAACGTAACCCAACGCTCCACAAATTTTAATCAATTCCTAAATCATCACCATGCAAAAACTCTGTAATTATACATACATATATAAAAACCATGGAAACGCACAAACTGATAAACTATAATCAATACACTGCTAAAACCTGAAGAATATAACGCACTACAAAAAATTGAGGATTTAGTAACGTGTGAATTTTTGTGCGTTACTTAAATTAGTAACCTGCTAAAATTTTGCACGTTACTAAATATTATATCAATATAATTTTTTTTAAAATAATATAATTTTAAATAATTAGTGACGTGTTAAATTTTACACGTTAATAAATTAGTAACGTGCACAATTTTGCACGCTACTAATTTAGTAACGTGGAAAATTTGCCATGTTACTAAATATTATGTCAATATTTTTTTTTAAAAATAATATAATTTTAAATGATTAGTAACATGGTTAATTTACCACGTTACTAATTTAGTAAATTAGTAACGTGCAGAATTTCGCATGTCACTAAATTAATAACGTGAAAAATTTTACTCATTACAAAATTAGTAACGTGCTAAATTTACCACGTTACTAAATATTATGACAATATAAATTTTAAAAAAATTACATAATTTTACATAATTAGTGACGTGATAAATTTGCCATGTCACTAAATATTAAATTAATATAATTTTTTAAGAAATAATTTTAAATTTTAAATTATTAGTGACGTGTGAAATTTTGCATGTTACTAAATATTGTAAAAAAGTAATTTAAAAATTTAAATTATTAGTTACGTACCAAATTTGACACCTCACTAAATATTAAGTTGATAAAATTTTTAAAAAATAATTTGAAATTTAAATTATTAATGACGTGAAATCATGATAGAATAATATAATCGATAGACCATTTTATCGATCAAAGTACAAACTGATAGACTATAATCAACACACTGCTAAAACCTTAAGAATATAACGCGCGCTTCAATTTTTATTTTATTTTTATCAGAACCTCTAAAGAACAGAAACTCAAATGTAAAAACACACAATGCAAAGGTAAATTGCAAATACAAAACAAAGAAAGAAAAAAGTCAAAAAATTCATAGACCCATTCGCTGGGTTCCTGCCCAAAAAAGTGTGGGTCTATGAAATATATGGAGAGATATCGGCAAGAGCTAGTATGCACCCACCCAGCTTTCTCTGTTTTCCTAAAAACTGAGAACCAACGTAGAGAGTAACCCATTGCCAAATATCCAAGCCCATATCAGTAACGGTCACTGGCTTGACAAAGATGGTAACAATTTTCTTTGGCTGTTGAGTGTCGACTGTCGAGACTTGAGAGGGCTCGGGTCTTTTGAGCAAAACACGCGATATATTTATTCCCACGGGACTTCGTAAGAGATTAGCTATTCTTATAAATAATGTACAACCAAAAAAAATAATAGTTATTCCGTAGGAATAACTATTCATTTCCATGGGTCTAATCCGAAAACCAAACGAAGCTGGCTCCAGGGATCCACCAAGCAATTTATTATGTATTCTTGAGACATTTTATTTTTTCTCTCAATTAGGTAGAGAATCAACTTTTCTAGTCGGAAGATAAAATAATTAAGCACAAGGAAAAATAAAATATAGATTGAACTTGGATTGATAAAATTTTGATTTTAATAACATGTTACATTAAATTAAGCATTCAATATAAATTCGAATCATTACAACTCAAAAAAGTAAGCAGTTGACATCAACAAAAATCATAATGAATCAAAATAAACTTGTCTCATGAAATTAGTTTCAAATAAAAATCATTCACAATATTCAATCATTAATCTATGAAAAATGCCAAATAAAATAGTCTCAAGAACACAAAAAAAATAAAATAAAATAGTAGGCTTCACCCCTAGCCCTAACTATAGATTTAGCCAGTCATAATATTAAAATACATGACAAAGTACAAATAAAAGACATGAAAAAGAAAGATCTTGAATATTATAAAGGAATAAATCCCTAAATAAGAGGCTTGATGGGAATGGTGGGCCAAATCTTAAAGATCCCTTGTGATGGGTCTCATGGTAGATCGAATCTTAAAGATCCCTTGCAAGTTCCAAATGAGTCAATCACAAGGTAAAGAGCGGAGAAGATCAAGGAAGCAATGCAAGGATTGGTGCAATCCACTTGGGCCGAGTTTGCAAATTTATCGAGTAAGACCCCAACATTCAAGATGGGCTTGGGGCCTATTTTTATGTTTCTATGGTAGTAGTCTTTTGGGCCTATTTATTTCATTAAGTGGACTTCATTTATTAGCTATAGAAGTGTAGTTTAGGATGTTTTGGGATTGAAGATGTTCAACCCATGTCTTTTAATTGATGTAGGCCTTAGTAGGTTTAGGGTTTGATGGAGATGTTTTAAAAAGACTTATAGCCGCATTTGCTAGACGAGTTGGATGTGAAAGAAGATTTTGTTCTTCATAGAAAACTGAAAAGTTTTCTCTTCTTGTTCTTGATTGAACTAAGAACTTATCAAAGGCAAACCCCTTTGTGGCGTTCTCATCAAATCTAGGTTATTGAAACAAGATTTCAACAGGTCTAAATTTTCTTGACTTGATTCTTGGCTTTCTTGGGTAGGTTTCAATTTGATTGTGGGTTCAAAAAAGAGTTTGATCCCACGGGTTCACATCAGTTGGTATTAGAGCTTAGGCTCCAAATCAGGTCTTATTTATCATTTTTCTTTTTTCTTTTTTAGTTCTTGCATTTGGAGTTGCGATTCCTTCTTCATTCTTGTTAATTTCGTGTGTTAGAATTCAGATCTGTGATTTTCACAATTGATTACTCGTGTACTTGATTCAAGAATTCAGAGCTGTGAATTCTTTAATTAATTACGCAAATCTTTGCTTTAATTTTCCAGATCTGTATTTTTTTCTCCAGAATTGATTCCGTTGATTACTCAAATCTTTGCTTTAATTTTTAAGATCTGTAATTTTTCAGATTTGTATTCCTTCTTAATTGATCTGCGAATCTTTACTTTAATTTTTCAGACCTGTAATTTCCATATTTGGATTCCATTCTTTATTGATTACACAAATCTTTGCTTTAATTTTAAAATCTATAATTTCAATTGCCCATTTGTCTATTTCCATGTCCTTGTTGAAATTTTCCAGATCTGTAATTTCAAGATTTGGATTTCTTTTCCATATCTGCAATTTCCATATTTGAATCACACGTCGTTTTCAATTGTCCTTTTGTCTATTTCCATATCCTCGTTGAAATTTGATCAATCTTTTTCAAAAATTACAATTATTGTTGTTGATTGAGACTAAAAAAAAGAAAAGAAAAAAAAAAGAAAAAGAAAAAGAAAAAGAAGGCAGCGTATTCAATTGTTGTTGCTGAATAGTTGGAAAAAAAAAAAAAAAGAAATTTCGGAAATAGCTGTTTGATATACTTTGCCATCCGAAAATTGAAGTGATTTGGTTGATCTTTATCTTCAAATGGATCGAATGTATCATCTTTAGTATCTTGTTTCCTAATTGCTATTTCCTTGTACAAATTCTTTTAGATCCGTGTCATTTTTTTCCTTTCCTGTTTCTGGAATCTATTGGTGGTTGGAATAACACAAGGTGGTGTCTTGATTTAGTTCAACTAGTTCTCAAAGAACTTGAAAGGGAAAACAGGTGAGGTGAAAGACCAAAATAGTGAAAACACGAGTGGGGTGACAATATTTGAGTGTAAACACATAAGGGAGAGTGTGTGAGGTTTTACCACTAACATTTTTTTTTTTGTTTTGTAGTACATTGAAAATGTCTCATAGGACAAACCCTGAAGCCTACCTAGAGTGGGAGAAGAAAATGGAGTTGATTTTTTATTATCACAATTATTCAGAGGAGAAGAAGGTGAAGTTGACAGTAATTTGGTTCACTAATTATGCAATTATTTGGTGGGATCAATTAGTGACCAATAGGAGGCGGAATCATGAGAGACCTATAGAAACATGGGGTGAGTTGAAAGCTCTCATGAGGCGAAGATTTGTACCTAGCCGCTACTATAGAGACCTCTACAAAAAATTACAAAACCTTACACAAGGGTCTAGGAGTGTAGAGGATTACCATAAGGAGATGGAGGTGGCTATAATTGTGGCTAATGTAGAGGAGGATCGGGAGGCCACAATGGCCAGATTTTTAAGTGGTTTGAATAGGGACATAGCCAATGTAGTTGAGTTGCAACATTATTTGGAGGTAGAAGACATGGTGCACATGGCTATGAAGGTGGAGAGGCAGTTAAAGAGAAAGGGGGCAGCAAGGTATACTTCAGTTTCTAGCACTTCTTGGAAACCAAAGTGAGATAGAAATGATCAAGCTCTAGTAAAGGGAAAAGATGAGGGAACTAACAAAAACAAACCCAAGGTAGATTTTCAACCTTCAAGGAGTAGAGATATTAAATGTTGTAAATGTTTTGGTTCAGGGCACACCGCGTCTCAATGTTCAAACAAGCGGGTGATGGTTATGCAAGAAAATGGAGGTGACGACTGATAGTGAAGATGATAGTCATGAGATGCCCGAGTTGGTCGATGCTAGTGATGATGATGGAGTGGAATACCCCGTAGAAGGTGAGTCTCTTGTTGCCAGGCGTGCTCTCAATATGCAAATTAAGACAGACGATATGGAGCAGCAGAGAGAGAACATATTTCATACTAGAAATTATGAAAACAACAAGGTGTGTAGTATGATCATAGACGGGGGAAGTTGCACCAATGTAGCTAGTACTACCCTAGTTGAAAAGTTGAGCTTACCTTTACTGAAGCATCCTAGACCTTATAAGTTGTAATGGTTGAATGAATGTGGGGAGGTCAAGGTCAATAAGCAAGTTTTGGTGGCTTTTACCATTGGGAGGTATAGTGATGAGGTGCTTTGTGATGTAGTTCCTATGCACGCTGGCCATATTTTGTTGCGGAGGGCATGGCAGTATGATAGGAGGGTGTGAAAATATTTATTGACTTCTAATTTAAACCTTGTGTGTGTGTGTGTTTGTGTGCAAACAAATATCTTAAATGCGGAATTTAAATAAGACAAGATATTTGTTACGAAGTGGAAACTCTATGAAGAGAAAAAACCATTCCAGGGTAGCCAAACCCAGGAAATCCACTATCCAAAAACAAAGCTAGTTACAAGACACTCGTACTCACATAACCCTATGCAATAGTCATACCTTTAACTCTGACGTGTAACCCAACACGAACGCTTCCCAACCAGATCTTCCACCCGAAGGGGTTTTTGATGGATTCCTTTACTCTAGGGCCGACCCCTAAGATAGACTTCACACGAACAATTGAGCACACACCGGCAACGACTTGAGAGCTAGCGAATCTTCGATTGTCCCTAAACACCCTCTCAAAGTACAATGGAATTCACTGTTGAATTCTGTACAAAACACTGCCTAGAGCCCCCTATTTATAGGCTTTAAGAGACCTCAAAAACTGCTGAGATTCAGACTCTGGCTGGTGAGCGTTCGGACGGAAATTTGCCTCGTCCGAACGGTTTTCTGCGATATCCTTTCAGAAACAGCGTAATTCTATCTTTATCGGGTTCATGTCCGAACGGCTTGATCGAGCGTCCGGACGGTCTTCGCTAAAATCCTTTACGCGTTCGAACGAAACTCTGGGATATTCTGAAATACTGGACATCGTCCGGACGTGTTGCCACGTCGTCCTAATGGCTTGTAGAGAATTCCCAAACAGTGTCGAATTCAGAAATCCAACTCCTTGTTGAATACTGATTACCTGTCGTCCGGACGTCTTCAATGTTTATCGGTAAGACACTGCGGGGCGTCCAGACGCCTTCAAAGGCCTGTCCGGACGGTTGCACTGGAACCGGTTGTTTTTGTCTTGAATTTTGTAAGGACTCTTCATGGACATCTTTAAGAAGCTTGTGATCAGTTATTGTCTTTGATTTGATCATTGTCTGAATACATGAAGATTCTGAATTGAAAATCGACCATCATTTTAAAATGCAACAATTACATAAAGTGTTTTTGTTTTATCAAGAATGTAGCCAATAAAAATACTAACAAACTCCCCCTTTGGCCATTTTGGGACAAAAAACCTTCACCGGTTTGAAAACACATTCCCCGTCTAAATACCAAAAACAACCAAAATACTCCCCCTTTTTGTCAACAAATGACAAAGGGTAAATAGAGTATAGAAAGACTACAATATTAAAATACTCCCCCTTGATGTCTCAACAGAACAAGGGTAAATGGAGTATATAAAATCCATAGACAAAAACGTTCCAAAATCCAAAACAATAGGAAACTAGAGAAGAGTCTGCAAGTGGCCCAAAAGAGAGGAACAAAAATCCTCCAAGTACCAAATCCTGCTGATCCACTGAAATCAAGTAACGGAGAGAAAACCATATAAAAAGTTGGATATGAACTACTTCGGCTTCTAGCTCCTAAAGCCAGGAAACCATAGACTGAAAAGTTTCAGTCACTTGAGTGCCCGAAACAGATCATCTATAGAAAAAAAAATCCTCTAGACAAGTGGTCTGCAAGATGATAAAGAAGATCCACCACTGAATCTTTAGCTAGTGCAGATGTAGAGGAAAAGGTTACAAAAGACTCTGTATGAGAAGGGGGAATGAGCCCATCTAAAATTTGAGATCTCTGGAACATATGATTTCACCACTGGTCTGTTTTCCAAAGATCCCTCTGTTTGACACTTATGCTGGAAGCCGCTGGACAACATATTTATGAAAATATTTAAACAGAAATCTATCCAAAAATGACACCACAATGAACTATTAGATCCTGTTAGTTTCATAAATAATGTGGTATTATGATGGCTATCAATTGGATGCATAAAGAAATACAAAAGTAGATATAGCAATCCAAAAGACACACAGATTAGTAATATCCATCCAGCATAAAGATAGAAAAAGATATTCATGCACAATCTCTCAAATCATAATCAATTAAAGATTCCATTATTCTAAAAAGAACCAAAACTTAAGAGAATAAGGAAAGTCAAAGGAAATACCTGGGGATGAGAAAAGATGTGCAGAGAATGCCAAAATCTTAGGATCAGTCCAAGAGAAAACATACACAACACAACATGATAGAACAGATAAAAAGTAGTGTGTGCGAGTTTGGCAGAGAAAACAAAAAGCTTGCGTCCGGACGTGGTACATACTTGTCCGGACGGCATGCTGTCAGAGAAGAGATCGACAGAGCCGAGCATGTCCAGACGCAAGAACATGTTAGTCCGGATGCTTCACACTTGAAGCTGAAAAACAAAGGGAAATATGCAGAATTTTTTTTGATAACGTTAGCTTCATAACACGCATGTATAAATAACTGATATCTTAGTTCAATTAGCATAAAAAAATTCCAAGATATAATTGAGAGTTATGTTTTAATCACCATAAGAATTTCCTTGCAGAATGACATTTTTCAATAGAAAACTTAATTCATGCAATACGTGTGTGTGTGAAGGCTTTCTCAATAAGGTATGAAGTATGCTGATATGACGTAAAACACTCGGATTTTTCAAAGAAGAGAGAAAATCAATGTTAGATCAGTCAAAAGTCAAACATTATTATGCTAGGGCCTAGTTACCTTCATCTAATACACTCCCCCTAAGCTGCAGCACTTTTCTTTGACTATGTCCTTTAGTGACCGTCTATTTCCGCAATGATGTGGTTACTGACTGTTTCTTTAGGGACAAGATCAAGAACAGATTTAGCATAAGTAGTGGGTCTTTTTATTTATCCATTTTTATTCAGTTTTGAATGTCTTTTATCACTTGGTGCTGCAACCTAGAAAGAATGCCATAATTTATGGGTTCTAGGTTCAACTAGCGAATTTGTCAATTTGACCATATTGGCAAAACAAAATCTCTCTCATTTAAAAAAAAATCCATAAGCTAAAAGTCAGAGGAGAGACAAATACCTTAGGGGAGCCTTGGATAGTGCACATTTTTCATTGCAAGAGAAAAGCAACTATCTAGTATGGATGCCACTAGGAAACTTCGCATATATCAAGGAAAAAAAAAACTCAGTTATATAAAGACAAATTAATAAATGCATCAGAAACTGAGACATCAGTTAAACATACATAAGATATCTGGAAGTTATAAAACAATAAATCTCTGCATCCTTTTAACCCCCCTTTTTTTATTTTATAAAAAATAAACGACAAACATGCTTTAAAAATAAAGAGAGTAGTGTTGATCAAGAATGTACGGTAAAAACAAACCTGATCTTAGGGAGAGAGGTTTGAGAGTAACAAGATAGAAAAACAGCCGCTCGACGTGCTTTTACTATCATCCCAATTTAATACCTGCAGAATTTCCTCAAGATAACCCAAGAAGGAATATAGGGATAGAAAAGATAGTTCCATAACAACATGCAAAGTATTTATAAGATGATAAAATAAAGTAAACTATGCAATTGTACCTGTCATGCTCTAAGATTTAGGAACCAAAATCCTAGGCATGTGTGACCTTACCTACTAGGTAGGTCTGCTCCCCCTCGGGGAGTGAGTCTCCTCATCCTTGTCCTGTCCTTCCTTCTGAAGCTATAGAGCCAGAAATCTGACCAGATCTTGCATGAAAATATTGGTGGAAGATGTTCCCTTCACTGGAGATTTCTCTTGCTGCAGTTTTCTTGGGGACCCAAGTTTTTTCGCTTGAGTAGGCTTCTACAGCTGCTGATTTCTGGGCGGAGATCTATGATGCTTGGGAGGCTTAGGTGGAGGACACCTTGGTCTGATATGACTGCTAACTCCACATTGGTGATGACACATGGGAGTTTTAGGAGCCAGCCATTGTTTCTTCTACTGAACTTGCCAATGTGGGCAATTTGGTCTGATGTGCCTTAGCTTGCCCACAGTGATAGCATGTGGGAGGCTATTTCCTGATAGGAAGCTTGACCAGAGGCTGAGGGTTGAAAGGAACTTCTCCTTCCATAATTTCTTTTCCCTTATCCATTCTTGGAGGTGGAGATTTAGGAATAACTGGCCTCACGAAAATGGTCTTGGAGGTAGACGGAGTATCAAAAATAGAAGTAGAAACATACCCGAGTCCGGTCTTGTCAATTGGGCACTTCTGAATGGAAAGCATGCGAGTGAACTTATCGTCTGAAACACTCTCTAGCTGCAATTGTGTCTCCAGTTGCCTATCTTTTAAATCATTGATCTTTATGAGCATAGAAGTCTTCTCTGTCTTGAGGCTGTTAAGTACCAGTACTTGTTGTTTGTATTTCTCCCTCAGCTTTAGAAATTCAACATATTGAAGTTGATAGGCTGACTGCATATCTTCTTCTTCACTATTCTCAGAGTAGTAGAACTGAGAATCCTCCTTATCTTCATGTGGGGCTACGAATGCCAAAAAAATTTCTTCCTCAAGAGTTTCTTCTTCTTTCTCAGAGTCATCATTGAGAGTTGCATTAAAGGCTTTTCCTATTTGTTTCTTCATATTTGCACATTCAGTCCTGATGTACCCAAAGCCTGAACGTTCGAAGCACTGGGGACCCCTCGGATCTTTCTTTTCTGCTTCTTATGTATCACTTGTGTGGGGAGCCTTTCTTAATCTATTAGAGAACTTCTTCTTGAATTTATTATCATTCATAAAACCCTCGAAGTTCTTGGCTAACATTGCCACTGCATCTTCATCAACATCAGAGTCTTCGTAAGATGAGACTATGGATTTCTTCTTGGATGCCTTAGATGCCTTGAGGGCAATTGTCTTTGCCTTTCTGATCGTTGGTAAGGAATATTCGTATGTCTGAAGAGATCCTACCTGCTCTCCAATCTTCATCTCCTCCAGATCTTTGCATTCTTCTATAGTTACCAACTTAATCCTAAAACGCTCAGGCAAAGATCTTAGTATCTTTCGGATGAGTTTTACATTCGAGATTTGCTTCCCAAGACTCACCATCGAGTTTCTTAGGTCGCTAATCTTAGTGAAGAACTCTCCAAATGTTTCGTCTTCTAGCATCTTAATTTCTTTAAATTTAGAAATCAACATTTGAAGTTTGACAGATTTTACTAGTTTTGTGCCTTCATACATTGTTTCTAGAATTTGCCATGCATCCTTAGCAATTTCACAATTTGAAATTCTTGCGAATTCAGATAAAGTGCTTGACATAGTGCATGGAGGGCTTTATCATTGGAAAGCCTTGTGCTTGTTTGAATAATAGTAATTTCGTCTGTTTCTTCTGGTTTAATCCAACCAATTTCAAAAAAAATTCAGACGTCAATAGATTTTAAAAAGAAGCGCATTCGAGCTTTCCAATAGCCATAGTTCGTTTCATCAAAGGGCGGAAGAGAATTAAGATGTTGAGACATAATAATCAAAAACAGAAGTCAAAAGGATACACTCAAGAAATAAATCTAAAAACAGAGTGTACCAAGCTCTGATACCAATTGAAAATATTAATTGACTTCTAATTTAAACCTAGTGTGTGTGTGTTTGTGTGCAAACAAATATCTTAAATGCGAAATTTAAATAAGACAAGATATCTGTTACGAAGTGGAAACTTTATGAAGAGAAAAAACCACTCCGGGGTAGCCAAACCCAGGAAATCCACTATCCAAAAACGAAGCTAGTTACAAGACACTCGTACTCACATAACCCTATGCAGTAGTCATACCTTTAACTCTGGCGTGTAACCCAACACGAACGCTTCCCAACCAGATCTTCCACCTGAAGGGGTTTTTGATGGATTCCTTTACTCTAGGGCCGACCCCTAAGATAGACTTCACACGAGCAACTGAGCACACACCGGCAACGGCTTAAGAGCTAACAGATATTTGATTGTCCCTAAACACCCTCTCAAAGCACTATGGAATTCATTGTCGAATTCTGTACAAAACACTAGCCTAGAGCCCCCTATTTATAGGCTTTCAAGAGACCTCAAAAACTCTTGAGATTCAGACTCTGGCTGGCGAGCGTCCGGATGGAAAACAGCCTCGTCCAGACGATTTTTTGCGATATCCTTTCAAAAACAGCGTAATTCTATCTTTCTCGGGTTCACGTCCGGACGGGTTAACCGAGCGTCCGGACTGTCTTCGCTAAAATCCTTTCCGCGTTCGAACGGAACTCTGGGATATTCTGAAAATGTGTTGTCACGTCGTCCGGACGACTTGCAGAGACTTCCCAAACAGTGTCGACTTCTGAAATCCAACTCCTTGTTGAATACTGATTGGCCTGTCGTCCGGACGGTGTTGTTCTAACGTTCAGATGTCTTCAATGTTTATCTGTAAGACACTGCGGGGAGCCCGGACGCCTTCAAAGGCCCATCCGGACGGTTGCACAAGAACCGGTTGTTTTTGTCTTGGATTTTGTAAGGACTCTTCATGGACATCTTTTAGAAGCTTGTGATCAGTTTTTATCTTTGATTTGATCATTGTCTGAATACATTAAGATTCTGAATTGAAAACCGACAATCCTGTTAAAATGCAACCATTACATAAAGTGTTTTTGTTTTATCCAGAATGGAGCCTATTTCAAAAAGTTGGACAAAAAAAAAAAATGAAAAAAAAAATTCAGAAATTGTTGTTTGATCTGTATCGTCTTTAGTATCTTGTTTCGTAATTGCTCTTTTCCTCGTACAAATTCCTTGAGATCCGTGTCATTTTTTTTTTCCTTTCCTGTTCCTTCAATCTATTTTTGGTTGGAATAATAAAAGGTTGTGTTTTGATTAGTTCAACTAGTTTTTAAAGAACTTGAAAGAGAAAATAGGTGAGGTAAAGGGCAGGAGTGTGTATTGGAAAAGGCCAAAAGAGTGAAAACACGAGTGGAGTGACAATATTTGAGTGTAAACATGTATGGAGTGTGTGTGAGGTTTTACCCCTAACATTTTTTTTGTTTTTGTTTTGTAGTGCATTGAAAATGTGTCATAAGAGTGACTCAACATAGAAGGAGGAGGTGGATAATTCATTCTTTGTATTGCGAGCCATGCAACAATAGTTTGAACGGTTGAATTTGGTGTTGGAGGAGGTGAAAGATAGGATGGTTCAGCAAGAGGTAGTGATTGGAAATCTGCAAGGTGGGCTAGATAGGAGGAGACATGCGCCTAGCGTTGAAAATGAGTTTGAGAACGAAGGAGATGATGATGATGAGGAGGACATAGCATTTGAAGTTGGAATGGGTGGAGTCAACAGACCTAGAGGAGGTAGGCGAGGAAGAGGATATGGGAGAAAGTCAAGGGGTCGAGATGGGGTAGATAGGAACCTTGGGATTATCAAAATGAAAATACCATCTTTCCAAGGTAGGACTGACCTTGAAGCCTACCTAAAGTGGGAGAAGAAAATAGAGTTGATTTTTTATTGTCACAATTATTCAGAGGAGAAGAAGGTGAAGTTGGCAATAACTGAGTTCATTGATTATGCAATTATTTGGTGGGATCAATTAGTGAGTTGAAATTTTAAGCAGTTTGAATAGGGACATAGCCAATGTAGTTGAGTTGCAACATTATTTGGAGGTAGAAGACATGGTGCACATGGCTATGAAGGTGGAGAGGTTAAAGAGAAAGGGAGCAGCAAGATTTACTTCAATTTCTAGCACTTCTTGGAAACCAAAGTGGGATAGAAATGATCAAGTTGTAGTAAAGAGGAAGGCCGAACCACCTAAGGGAAAAAGATGAGGGAACTAGCAAGAACAAACCCAAGGTAGATTTCCAACCTTCAAGGAATAGAGATGTTAAATGTTTTAAATGTTTGGGTTCAGGGCACATCGCGTCTCTATGTCCAATCAAGCGGGTGATGCTTATGCGAGACAATGGGCGGGGTGATGATTGATAGTGAAGATGATAATGATGAGATGCCCGAGTTGGTTGATGCTAGTGATGATGATGGAGTGGAATACCCCGTAGAAGGTAAGTCTCTTGTTGCCAGGCGAGCTCCCAATACGCAAATTAAGATAGACGATATGTAGCAGGAGAGAGAGAAAATATTTCATATTAGAAGTTATGTAAACAACAAGATGTGTAGTATGATTATAGAAGGGGGAAGTTGCACCAATGTAGCTAGTACCACCCTAGTTGAAAAGTTGAGCTTACCTTTACTGAAGCATCCTAGACCTTATAAGTTGCAATGGTTGAATGAATGTGGGGTGGTCAAGGTCAATAAGCAAGTTTTGGTGGGTTTTACCACTGAAGGGTATAGTGATGAGGTGCTTTGTAATGTAGTTCCTATGCATGCTAGCCATATTTTATTGGGGAGGCCGTGGCAGTATGATAGGAGGGTGATTCATGACGGGTTTAGGAATAGGTACAACTTTGTGTAGTATGATTATAGACGGGGGAAGTTGCATCAATGTAGCTAGTACCACCCTAGTTTAAAAGTTGAGCTTACCTTTACTGAAGCATCCTAAATCTTATAAGTTGCAATGGTTGAATGAATGTGGGGAGGTCAAGGTCAATAAACAAGTTTTGGTGGCTTTTACCATTGGGAGGTATAGTGATGAGGTGCTTTGTAATGTAGTTCCTATGCATCCTAGCCATATTTTGTTGGGGAGGCCGTGACAGTATGATAGGAGGGTGATACATGACGGGTTTAGGAACAGGTACAACTTTGTAAAGAATGGAAAAATAGTCAAGCTTGCTCCTTTAACCCTAAAACAGAACTATGAGGACCAACTGAAAATGAAAAGTGAGATTGAGCAAAACAGAAAGAGTGAAAAAGAAAATAGAGAGGTGCTTGAGAATAAAGAAAAGAGAGTAGAGCCATTAGAGAAAAAAGAATGAGAATTTGCAGAGAGAAAAGGAAAGACAAATATGAGTTTTTATGCACAAGAGAGTGGGGTTAAGAGGGCCTTCTTAGAAGATCAGCCTATGAGTTTTATTGTTTACAAAGAATCTTCTCTTAATCTTGATGAAACTAACCAATCTCTTCCTAGTTTGGCTGTTTCTTTGTTGCATGAGTCTGAGGATGTATTTTCAGAGAATATGCTGAGTGGCTTGTCACCCATTAGAGGTATTGAGCATCAAATTGATTTCGTACCTAGAGTCGTTATTCCAAACCGATCAGCCTATAGAAGTAAGCCTGATGTGAACCCATGGGATCGAACTCCCTTTTGAACCCACAATCAAATTGAAACCTATTCAAGAAAGCCTAGAATCAAGTCAAGAGAATCTAGACCCGTTGAAATCCCGTTCCAAGAACCTAGAATCAAATCAGGAAGATCGATCTAGACCCGTTGAAATCTTGTCCAATAACCTAGATTTGGTGTGAACGCCACAAAGGGTTTGCCTTTGATAAGCTCACAGTTCAATCAAGAACTAGTAGAGAAAACAAAAAAGTTTTTTTTTTTTTTTTAAAGTGTGGCTACAAGTCTTTTTAAAGACCTCCAAGAAACCCTAGGGCCTACTAAGGCCTTCATAAATTAAAAGACAAGGGCTGAATATCTTCAGGCCCAAAACAACCTAAACTAAAAGGCCTAAATGCCTACAACCTAGAAACATAAAAATAGGCCCACAAGCCTATACTTAATGAAATATAGAGTCCACTAAACCACATGGATTAAAGTTGGTTCTTCTTCTTTCAAGCCCAACTTGAATTTTGGGGTCTTGCTTGATAAATTTGCAAACTCGGCCCAAGTGGATTGCACTAATCCTTGCATTGCTTCCTTGATCTTCTTAGCTCTTGACCTTGTGATTGGCCTATCTGGAACTTGCAAGGGATCTTTAAGATTCAGTCCACCATTCCCATCATTCCCCATCTCTTCAAAAAGATTCTTCCTCAAATCGTCACCTGCATCAGAGGGAGAAAGATAAAAAAATATTGAAAGTAGCAGAGACATTGTACTTACCTGGAAGATCCACTTTATAAGCATTATCATTAATGTTCTCAAGGATTGGAAAGGTTCATCTCCTCGAGGATGCAATTTAGTGCTTCTATGGGCTGTAAATCTTTCTTTAAGCATGTAAACCCAAACCCAATTTCCTGGTTCAAAGATGAAACGCCTTCGCCCTTTATTGGCTTGGGGAGCAAACTTTTCAATCTTTTGCACAGCCTGCCTATGTCCATCCAAACTACTCCTTGACCCTTGAGATGCTTCAATGATTTATGATTGGTGTGGATCACAAACTCCTTAGGTCAAAGGTAGTGCGGCAACATCTCTAGAGCGCAAACAAGAGCGTAAAGTTCTTTGTCATAAGTGGGATCATTCAGGGTCGCTCCACTTGGCTTCTCACTAAAGAAGGCTACGGGCCGCCTATCCTGCATCAAAACGGCTCCAATTCCTATTCCTGAGGAATCACATTCAATCTCAAAAGTTTTGTTAAAGTCAGGTAATGCTAACATAGGTGTAGAACATAACATTTCTTTAATAGTAGCAAATGCATTCGCTTAATCAATCCTCCAATGAAATCCAACATTCTTTTTAATTATTTCAATGAGTGGTGCAGCAATGGTGCAAAAATCTTTAACAAAACGCCTGTAAAAGCTAGTTAAACCATGAAAGCTTCTTACCTTAGTGATGCCTTTAGGCGTTAGCCACTATTGGATAGCCTTGACTTTCTCTTCATTCACCTCAATACCTTTTGTGCCAACAACATAATCAAAAAAAACAACTTTTTCCATACAAAATGTACATTTCTTAAAATTAGCATACAACTTTTCATATCTCAACACATCTCAAATGCTCAATATGTTCATCTAAGTTCTTGTTGTACACAACGATATCACCAAAGTATACGACTACAAATTTGCCTATGAATGCACGTAATACATTGTTCATTAATCTCATGAAATTACTAGGCACATTTGTAAGTCCAAATTGCTTAACCAACCATTCATAAAGTCCATATTTAGTCTTAAAAGCAATTTCCCATTCATCTTCCTTTTTCATTCTAATGTGATGGTATCCCCTTTTAAGATCTATTTTACTGAAAATATATGAGCCATGCAATTCATCAAGAATATCATATAATCTAGGAATGAGATGATGATACATTACCGTAATATTGTTAACCGCTCTGCAATCGATGCATGTAACGCCCCATAAATTAAAAGACATGGGCTGAACATTTTCAGGCCCAAAACAACCTAAACTAAAAGTTGTAACGCCCCATAATCTAGGAATGAGATGACGATACATTACCGTAATATTGTTAACCGCTCTGCAATCGATGCATGTAACGCCCCATAAATTAAAAGACATGGGCTGAACATTTTTAGGCCCAAAACAACCTAAACTAAAAGTTTTATGCTAATTTTAAGAAATGTACATTTTGAATGGAAAATATTGTTTTTCTTGGTTATGTTGTTGGTACAAAAGGTATTGAGGTGGATGAAGAGAAATTCAAGGCTATCCAAGAGTGGCCAATGCCTAAAGGCATCACTGAGGTAAGAAGCTTTCATGGTTTAGCTAGCTTTTACAGGCGTTTTGTTAAGGATTTTTGCACCATTGCTGCCCCACTCACTGAAATAATTAAAAAGAATGTTGGATTTCAATGGAGGATTGATCAAGCTAATGCATTTGCTACTATTAGAGAAAGGTTCTACACCTGTGTTAGCATTACCTGACTTTAACAAAACTTTTGAGATTGAATGTGATTCCTCACGAATAGAAATTTGAGCCGTTTTGATGCAAGATAAGCGGCCCATAGCCTTCTTCAGTGAGAAGCCAAGTGGGGCGACCCTGAATTATCCCACTTATGACAAAGAACTTTACGCTCTTGTTCGCGCTATAGAGATGTTGCTGCACTACCTTTGGCCTAAAGAGTTTGCGATCCACACCGATCATGAATCATTGAAGCATTTCAAGGGTCAAGGAGTAGTTTGGATGGACATAGGAAGGTTGCACAAAAGATTGAAAAGTTTGCTTCCCAAGCCAATAAAGGGCGAAGGCGTTTCATCTTTGAACCAGGAAATTAGGTTTGGGTTCACATGCGCAAAGAAAGATTTCCAGCCCATAGAAGGACTAAATCGCATCCTCGAGGAGATGAAGCTTTCCAAATCCTTGAGAACATATTATAATGCTTATAAAGTGGATCTTCCAAGTAAGTATAGTGTCTCTAGTACTTTCAATATTTCTGATATTTCTCCCTTTGATGCAGGTGACGATTCGAGGATGAATCTTTTTGAATAGAGGGGGAGTGATGGGAATGGTGGGCCGAATCTTAAAGATCCCTTGCAAGTTCCAAATGGGCCAATTACAAGGCCAAGAGCTAAGAAGTTCAAGGAAGCAATGCAAGGATTGGTGCAATCCACTTGGGCTGAGTTTGCAAATTTATCAAGCAAGACCCCAACATTCAAGTTGGGCTTGAAAGAAGAAGAACCAACTTTAATCCATGTGGTTTAATGGACTCTTTATTTCATTAAGTATAGGCTTGTGGGCCTATTTTTATGTTTCTATGGTCGTAGGCAGTTTGGCCTTTTTAATTCATTAAGTAGACTTCTTTTATTAGCTATAGGCTTTTAGTTTAGGTTGTTTTCGGCCTGAAGATGTTCAGCCCATGCCTTTTAATTTTTGAAGGCTAAGGCCCTAGGGTTTCTTGGAGGTGTTTAAAAAGACTTGTAGCCACACTTTGAAAAAAAAAAGAGTTGAATTTGAATGAATTTTTTCTTCATAGAAAACTTTTCAATTTTCTCTACTAGTTCTTGATTGAACTACGAACTTATCAAATGCAAACCCTTTGTGGCGTTCGCACCAAATCTAGGTTCTTGGATAAGATTTCAATGGGTCTAGATTGATCTTCTTGATTTGATTCAAGGTTCTTGGAACGGGATTTCAACGGGTCTAGATTCTCTTGACTTGATTCTTGGGGTAGGTTTCAATTTGGTTGTGGGTTCAAAAGGGAGTTTGATCCCACGGGTTCACATCAAGGCATCTCTCCTCTCTCTTCTTCTACTCTGCTACGCGTCCAGTGTGAGAGAGAAACTTAAAAAATGAAAAAATTTATTTTTGTCTCCTGTGCCTTAAGAAGAATAAATAAGCAAATTTTTTTATCTTTCGTTTTATGAAGAAATGAATTTTTCATGCCACCTTTTCTCTTCTTTTTCTTCTTTCCTCTGCAGGTCCGCTACAAATTCGATCCCACCTGCTTTTTCCTATGGCGGCTTTCTTTTCTTCTTCCGTTTTAACCACATTGGCTTGTTCACTAGAGTTGCTCTCTGTTGTGAGTCCCACGGAAAGTTGCTAAGATTAACTCTAATCTAATTCATAAAAGAAATTTGATTTTGTGTTGCAATTGAAACTAAAGGAAAACATAAAGTAAAGAATAAAATAGTATGTAGAAGTTATATGGGATTGATTTCAATACTAACCTCATTATAATAGTAAATTTCATTTAACATGGGAATTTTACATAGATGAATGATATGACTTGTGTGTATTTGTCAAGCACCCAACGATGTTGTCAAGAAAATTCTTTTAAGAACTAAGAATAGCGCATCTTCGGTTGGCATAGATCGTCCACCAAACCACTAAGATGTGGTACGATCCGTATTCCCTAGGTATGAGCTATCAAATTTTTTAGTTAGCATACACGTAATCAAGGGATAAGTATAACTCATGTTTTGGCAAGCATGAATTGTTCTACCTAAATTAAACTAGGAAAATGCTGGTGTTCCCACCAGCATCCCACCCCCATCCCACCACACCCTAAGTGAAAAAACTGAAAATGAAATTATTAAATAAAAAAATAAAATCACTTAGGGTGTGGTGGGATGGGGGTGGGATGCTGGTGGGAACACCAACATTTCCCATTAAACTAACTAGGATGTAGAATAATTCATCATTCCTGGGCATGGCCTATAAAACCTTCTTGATTTTGTATCCACTAAAACCGTTGTAAAACCATTTTCTCTACAATCATAGAAAATACGAAGGTTGAGTTAAATTCTTAAAACAAGATAAGAGGTTTATCAAAATTGAATATAATCATTAAAAGACAATCTCAAGGTTAAACAACCATCATTCATATGCATAAAATTCCAAAAGAAAAACACAACTAGACCATTATTACTTAGAAATGGCTACATCAATACCCTATGGATGATTTAGCCGCTCATGGAGGTATTGAAAATTGCATTCGTTGAGGAGAAATCCTTCCCAAGAGGCTGTTGAAATTTCTGCACTTTTCTCCCAAAACCTACTTACTAATCCTATTGATTTCTATGATGTAATGAGGCTTTGGTCCATTGCATGAATATAAGATGTATTTATAGAGTACAAGAGAAATCCTAGTCTGATCCATGGTCTTTTAGAACTTCTAGTCCAAGTATGAGAAGGAAAACTACTTTCCTTTTCTGGTTTTTCCTTGTCATCAATTTTGCCGCACGAATGCGCTCGAGCCCTTCGATATTGCGCTCGAGCTCAGTGTGTGCTCGAGCTTATTAATGTGCGCTCAAGCGTTTTGCCTTGCAGATTCTTGGATTTGAAGCTTTAAAACCAAAGGATTACTAGTGTTTTTCCCTTATATTTTTAAGAATGCTTAAAACATAAAAATAACACAAAACATTATTTCCCAATGAATCTAACAGGCTAACATATGTGTGAGTTAAGGGGCTCGAATATGCAATATTCGACGCTTATCACACCCTCAAACTTACATATTGCTAGTCTCTTAGCAATACAAAACAAAAATTAAAAAGAGATAAAATGCAAAACTACACTCCGTCTTTCATGGGGAACAAGATTGCATTTAGCATATGCCAGAAGTCTTTTAAACCCCTAGCCTCCCTAGTGGACAAGTGAAGTCTCTTAAGGGTTTGCCAGAAATGCTACCCACAAACATTATGTAAATCATATTATCCATAAGATTAAAGTGTCACAAAAACATTGATTCTCATTCATTTATGAACTCCAAAGTCTAAACATTTACAGATGGCTAGTTGAGGCATCATAAGTTCAAATTGGTGTAAAGTCAACTAACACACAATTATGATGCTTCAAATTAATTCCAATGTGTATGATTCAATACCTTAAAATTCATTGGGATCCCTATTAAATGAAACAACTAAGGCATGATATATATATATATATATATTTCTCTCTTTTTATCAGGCTGTGCAATGCTTAGTTCATTTAATCTCTCTAATTGACACATGTATTGAGTATTAGGTCAATGACTTTAGGGAACAAGGAGTAAAACTCTTCTGTGGGCTTACTAACTCAAGTAAAAAAAGCTACGAAACTAAACTTAGCCATATCGTCAATCAACCCAAATTTCACACCTTCTAACGTGAACACTCAGTGTTTAATGAGGCTAAAGGTCCAGTTACTCAGTAAAAAATTCAATTCTCTCTTCTTTTTTTCTTTTTCTTTCTCTCTTTTTTTCTTTTTTTCTTTCTTTTTCTTCTTTTTTTAATCATCATGCCAAGGTAATCTATTCAACAAGTCACACACTTCATTTCAAGAAATCAAAAAACAGACACAATCTGTTTCGTAAAGTAAAACATGTGAAATCTCATGTGCCAAAGGTAAGTGCCAAAATTTAGATTCTTTAATGAAATGATCATGTATTAAAAATTTTAAGCTCACCAATGACATTGCAAAAGATTGTTAAAGTCAACCCAATTCTTAGGAATAACATGATAGGGTATTCACAATATGTGCAAAAGTATAACAAAATGTTTTTTTCCTACTCCCAACCTTAAATGATACACCGTCCTTATGATGTATGGATAGAGAAACAATATCGGGTGGAAATGAAAAGATGGGACGAAAGTACTTCCCCAAACTTTAATACAAGAGCATCTTCCCTAAAAAACAAAGCACTACTCCAACCATATAAAAAGAAAGGCATCATACAAATAAATGGGAGAAGTGTCAGTTAAAAGAACAACATAAAAAAAAATAAAAAAGATAGAAATGTAGTGTGTTTTTTCCCATAAGTGCTAAGTTTAATGTCTTTAGCCAGACCCTTCAAACCTGACATCCCATGGGTTGATCAGTGAATGGGAGTTGATGATTAGTCCAAGGCATTATTTGAGTGTTCAAAATATAAATTAAATAACTAAATGATTAAATAGGTAAAGTATGATGAAAACACCAAGAAAACGCTTAGAAAACACAGAAAAAACAAGTTTCGGGAAGTCAAGTCCGAATGGGCAAAGAACCGAGTCTGGACGAAAGTTGCAGGGAACAAAAATTCACTCCTTGGGGTGCTATCCAGAAAGCCACTACCCCTGTCTAGACAACAACTGCAAAATGATAATCTGTGAATTCCTGTGACATGTGTCCGAACAGCCTCTTAATCCGTCCGGACAGCACGCGAGATAAAGTGAAAATGAGCTTCTCTTCAACTCATTTCCGCGCAAAACACGCCCCTCCTCTCCATTTTCTCTAGGGTGTTGATACAAAACCCATATTTCTTGACGATTCAAGCCTCTAAACTCAAATCCAATACCAGAAACGTGATCTATGCGAAGAGATCTACGTTTACACCGATTAATTTGAGGTAATTTCAAAATCTCTAATCTCTCTAGATTTTGGGTTAATTCTCGAGAGATTGAGCTTGATCTTCTAATATTATTTTACACATTTTGGAGCTTTCTAAACGATCTCCAAGCTTTGGGTCACGTTTTGATGAATTTTAGGTAAAGTTTCCAAAACCTTAACTTTTGGGTTATTGTTTAAACTGTGGTTTTAAGTACCTAACCCTAAGATTATCTTATGGTTATTTATTGTTAGGTTTGTCAATGGAACCCTAGAATTTCTATGGGTTTTCCATAGGTCTAGCTCTTGAGTAATTTAAGAGCTAAGTGTGAGTTTAGAGTTAGAATTTCTATCACGTCATGCAATGTGTTGATATAGAAAATACATCGCAAAGCATTGGCTAGAAATCCTTAGTTGAACTGAGAACTGACCTGCCAAAGTGAGTATTTTTACTCACTAATATCTTTACGATATTTTATGAAAAGAAATTATATGATTTGATAACCTCGAGCCAATTGTATTTTCATATGATATTTGCATGTGAATTGTTTTGAGTATGTTGAATTGATGTTTTGATGAGATAATGAGTTGTTAAATTATGTTTGAGAACATGTGGATTGAGAAGTGTTTTGTGTATATGCATGTGTTGATAGAAGTTTGTGAAAAGAGCATGAGATGAAGTGATTTGTATGTGAGATAGCATGGACACAATGTTTATATGACATGAAAGCACAAGCATGTACATGAAAAGTAACAATGAAATGAAAGACCACCGGGTATAAAGCCTCGGGGCAACAAAACATGTGTAAGACCACCAAGTAGAGAGCCCCGGGGCATAAGAAATAGCAGTAAGACCACTGGGTAGAAAGCCCTGAGGCATCAAAAACAATTACGATGAACATGTGTAAGACCGCCGGGTACTGAGCCCTGGGGCATCAGAGCAAATGTAAGACCACCGGGTAGAAAGCCCCAGTGATGGGCCCCATGGTAGGCCAAATCTTAAAGACCCCTTACAAGTTCCAGATGGGCCAATCACAAGGTCAAGAGCTAAGAAGATCAAGGAAGCAATGCTAGGATTGGTACAATCCACTTGGGCCGAGTTTGCAAATTTATCAAGCAAGACCCCAACATTCAATATGGGCTTCAAAAAAGATGAACCAGCTTTAATGCATGTGATCCAAGCTACATAAGGATAATATTATTGATAAGGATAAGATTAGCTACATAAGGATAATATTATTGATAAGGATAAGATTAGCTACATAAGGATAATATTATTGATAAGGATAAGATTATGGTAGATAGGTTTAATAGTTGAGTTGGAATGAAATTCCAACTTATTAGGATTAGATTATCTACTATATCCTAGTGGATTGACAAGGATCATGTTAGAGTAAGAGGTGGAGCTGGAATATAATACCAACTCATTAGTATTAGATTAGGATTAGAATTTATTTGAATTTGAATTTGATTTCTAGATATTATCACTTTAGATTTTATCCATTTGTATTTCTATTTAAAGACCCTTTGGGTCCTTGATGAAAACAAAATTTGATAATGAATAAAGTTTCTTCATAGAGAATTTTCAGATTTGCCTACTTGTTCTTTATTGAACAAAGAACTTATCAAAGGCATTTGCTTTGTGGCGTTCTCGCCAATCTAGGTTCTTGAAACAAGATTTCAACGGGTCTAGATCTTCTTGACTTGATTCTTGGCTTTCTTGGGTAGGTTTCAATTTGATTATGGGTTCAGGGGAGATCGATCCCTCGGGCATCATTTGGTATCAGCCAAACCGACCAGCCTATAGGAGTAATCCAGAGGAGACCAAAGAGCTTCAAAGGCAAGTTGAAGATTTATTGAGCAAGGGCTACGTGAGAGAGAGCATGAGTCCATGTGCAGTACCAGTGCTACTAGTGCCAAAGAAGGATGGGACTTGGAGGATGTGCATTGATTGCAGAGCGGTCAACAATATTATGGTAAAGTACCGCCAGCCCATTCCTAGATTAGATGATATGCTTGATGAATTGCATGGATCATGTATTTTTAGTAAAATAGATCTTTAAAAGTGGATACCATCAATTAGAATGAAAGAGGGAGATGAATGGAAAACTGCTTTTAAGACTAAATATGGACTTTATGAATGGTTGGTTATGCCATTTGGACTTACAAATGCGCCTAGTACTTTTATGAGATTAATGAACCATGCATTACGTACGTTCATAGGAAAATTTGTAGTCGTGTACTTTGATGATAACCTAGTGTACAACACAAACTTAGATGACCATATGGAGCATTTGAGATGTGAAAAGTTGTATGCTAATTTTAAGAAATGTACCTTTTGCATGGAAAAAGTTGTTTTTCTTGGTTATGTTGTTAGTACAAAAGGTATTGAGGTGGATGAATAGAAAGTCAAGGCTATCAAGGAGTGGCCAACTTTTTAAGAAGCTTTCTGAAATAATTAAAAAGAATGTTAGATTTCATTGGGGGAGTGATCAAGCGAATGCATTTGCTACTCTTAAAGAAAGGTTATGTTCTACACCTGTGTTAGCATTACCTGACTTTAACAAAATTTTTGAGATTGAATGTGATGCCTCAGGAATAGGAATTTGGGCTGTTTTAATGCAGGACAGGCGGCCCATAGCCTTTTTTAGTGAGAAGCTAAGTGGGGCGGCCCTGAATTACCCCACTTATGACAAAAAACTTTATGCTCTTGTTCACGCTCTAGAGACGTGGCAGAATTACCTTTGGCCTAAGGAATTTGTGATCCATACCGATCATGAATCATTAAAGCATCTCAAGAGTCAAGGTAAATTAAATAAGCGACATGCTCGATAGATTGAATACATCGAAACATTTCCCTATGTCATCCGTTACAAGCAAGGTAAGGAGAACATTGTTGCTGATGCTTTATCACGGAGGAAGGCCGAATTGGTGAAGTCAATTCATGAGAGGGTACGACTTCAAATTGCACAGAAGAATGAAAAGTTTGCTTCCCAAGCCAATAAAGGGCGAAGGCGTGTCATCTTTGAACCAGGAGATTGGGTTTGGGTTCACATGCGCAAAGAAAGATTCCCAGCCCATAGAAGGACTAAATTGCATCCTCGAGGTGACGATTTGAGATCAAATCCTTTTGAGGAGTGGGGGAATGATGGGCCCCATGGTAGGCCGAATCTTAAAGACTCCTTGCAAGTTCCAGATGGGCCAATCACAAGGTCAAGAGCTAAGAAGATCAAGGAAGCAATGCTAGGATTGGTACAATCCACTTGGGCAGAGTTTGCAAATTTATCAAGCAAGACCCCAACATTCAATATGGGCTTCAAAGAAGATGACTTGATTCTTAGAATAGGAAAGAAGAGTTGGACGCCTAGAGTCATATAGAAGGAAACAAAAGACAACATAAAAGGAAAGAAAGTGGCGCCTAGAATAGCCATGCAATCTGATCCTTCTAGAATAGACCCAAAATATTTCTTGCCAATTCTTAGCCTTGACCGGATCCTTCTAGAACTTGAATCAAGGTGACGATTCTTTGTTGCCCACGTGATCATGCTCAATGGGCCTCCACGAATTTGCTTGAGCCCATAACTCTTGGACGAGTCCGTTGAGCACATCCTTGAACTTCTTTGCTCGTGCTCTCGTAACCGGCCCAATTGGTACTTGAATGAGATCCTTCAAAGCGGTGCCTTGGTTTCCATCATTCCCCTCCTCTTGAAAAGGATTTGCCCTCAAATCATCACCTACACCAAAAGGACTCAAATCAGTAACATTAAAAGTGGTACTTACATTGTACTCACCAGGTAAATCTAGCTTGTAAGCGTTGTCATTGATACGCTCGAGGACTTGGAAAGGGCCATCTCCTCTTGGGAGAAATTTGGAACGTCTTTTTGCTGGGAATCTTTCTTTTCTCATATGCAGCCAAACCCAATCTCCGGGGTCAAAAACCAGGTTGCGATGTCCCTTGTTGGCTTGTGTGGCATATTGTTCCGTTCTTCGCTCAATGTTGAGTCTTGCTTGATAAATTTGCAAACTCGGACCAAGTAGATTGTACCACTCCTTGCATTGCTTCCTTGATCTTCTTCGCTCTTGACCTTGTGATTGGCCCATCTGGAACTGGCAAGGGATCTTTAAGATTCGGCCTACCATGGGGCCCATCATTCCCCCTCTCTTCAAAAGGATTCGACCTCGAATCGTCACTGTAATATTGTTGACCGCTCTGCAATCAACGCACGTCCTCCAAGGCCCATCCTTCTTTGGCACTAGTAGCACTGGTACTGCACATGAGCTTATATTCTCTCTCACGTACCCCCTTCTCATCAATTTTCCAACTTGTCTTTGAAGCTCTTTGGTCTCCTCTGGATGACTCTTGCAGGCTGGTTGGTTTGGAATAACGGTTCCAGGTACGAAATCAATTTGATGCTTAATGCCTCTAATGGGTGGCAACCCACTCGGCATTTTCTCTGGAAATACATCCTCAGACTCCTGCAACAAAGAAACAGTAAAACTAGGAAGAGATTGGTTAGTTTCATCAAGATTAAGAGAAGATTCTTTGCAAACAATAAAACTCACAGGCTAATCTTCTAAGAAGTCCCTCTTAACCTCACTCTCATGTGCATAAAAACTCATATTTGTCCTTCCTTTTCTCTCTGCAGGTTCTCTTTCTTTTTTCTCTCGTGGCTCCACTCTCTTTTCTTTAATCTCAGCCACCTCTCTATTTTCTTTTTCACTCTCTTTTTCTTGAGATTTCGGCCTCACCCTCATTTTTCTTTTCTCTCATTTTTCTCTCTTGTGTCTCAGTCTCATCCTTTCTTTTTTGCTCAATCTCACTTTTCAGCTTAAGTTGGTCCTCATAGACCTATTTTGGGGTTAAAGGAGCAAGCTTGATTGCTTGTCCATCCTTTTCCGCAGCCCGATCATTTCTATCCCACTTTGGTTTCCAAGGAGTGCTAGAAACTGAAGTATATCTTGCTGCCCTCTTTCTCTGTAACTGCCTCTCCACCTTCATAGCCATGTGCACCATGTCTTCTACCTCCTCATAATGATGCAACTCAACTACATGGGCTATGTCCCTATTCAAACCACTTAAAAATCTGGCCATTGTAACCTCCCAATCCTCTTCTACATTAGCCCGAATCATAGCCACCTCCATCTCCTTATAATAATCCTCTACACTCCTTGTGACGTCCCACATCGCCTGGGAATGAGGATGTGCTTATATGTATAAATGTACCCTTTATGACACAACGCGTTTTAAAGCCGTGATGGCAATGAACCTATCAGAACTCCGCAGTTAAGCGAGCCGCTGCGAGAGCAATTCCAGGATGGGTGACCTCCTGGGAAGTCTGATATGAGGAGTCAAAAGCGGACAATATTGTGTCATTGGGGGTGGGTCGTTACAAATGGTATCAGAGCCATTGCCCAGCCTGAGATGGTGGGAGCGTGCACAAGCCCAAGAGGGTTGCCGGCGGGCACTCGCTGGGATGCCAAGAATGGGGTGATCCTATGAGGGTCGCCAGCGAGGACGCTGGGTCCTAAAGGGGGGTGATTGTGACGTCCCACATCGCCTGGGAATGAGGATGTGCTTATATGTATAAATGCACCCTTTATGACACAACGCGTTTTAAAGCCGTGATGGCAATGAACCTATCAGAACTCCGCAGTTAAGCGAGTCGCTGCGAGAGCAATTCCAGGATGGGTAACCTCCTGGGAAGTCTGATATGGGGAGCCAAAAATGGACAATATTGTGTCATTGGGGGTGGGTCGTTACACTCCTAGGCCCTTGTGTAAGGTTTTGTAATTTTTGGTAAAGGCCTCTATAGTAGTGGCTAGGCACAAATCTCCGCCTCATGAGAGCCTTCAACTCACCCCATGTTTCTATAGGTCTCTCATGATTTCTCCTCCTATTGGTCACTAATTGATCCCACCACATAATTGCATAATCAATGAACTCAATTACTGCCAGCCTCATTTTCTTCTTCTCTGAATAATTGTGACAAGCAAAAGTCAACTCTATTTTCTCCTCCCACTCTAAATATGCTTCAGGGTCATTCTTACCTTGGAAAGATGGTATTTTAATTCTGAGGCTCCCAAGGTTCCTATCTACCCCATCTTGACCCATTGGATTTCTCCTAGGTCCTCTTTCGTGCCTAACTCCTCTAGGTCTGCCCACTCCACCTATTCCAACTTTAGGTGTTATGTCTTCCTCATCATCAAAACCAGACCCATAACGCTCTTCATCCTCCTCCCTCGGTGGAACACTTTCCCTTCTACGCAAATTACGACCGTTTTGTGGTTGCTCCTCACGTCTATTCTTCATTTCATCTATCCGTTTGTGAACCTGCTCCATCTCCATCTTCATCACACGCCTCATCTCACTCATCATGGCCTCCATAAACACTTTCGGATCAGCCAATTTTGTATCATCTTCGGTAATGCTCTTACCATTATCGTGAAACTTGATTGCTGCAAAAAAAGAAAGTGGTAAAACCTTACACACTCCCTTACGTGTTTACGCTCACATATTGTCACTCCACTCGTGTTTTCACTCAAAATAATATGGCTTTTACCCTCTGATGTTCTCACCACTCTTGCCTTTTTCCACTCGATAATTCTCTTTCAGTTCTTTTGAAAATAAACAAACAACTCAAAATTTCCAGTAACAATTCACCCAGAACTAATCAAGGAATCTCATATTTGAACACAAGGAATATGGAAATTTTCAGATTAGAAATAGAAGGAATATGACAGTTTGGAATTTTGGAAGCATAGAATAGAGATTTTTTTTTTTTGGACTTTTTTTTTTCTTTGTCCGGATTTTTTTTTTTTTTTTGTCTGGAACTTTTTTTTTTTTTTTTAGTCACAAGCAGCAATAATAATTGTAATTGCCAAAAACGATTGATCAGATTTCAACAAGGACATGGAACTATACAAAGGACAATTGAAAGCGACGTGTAAATCAAATCTGGAAATTGTAGATATGGAAAGAAAAATCAAAATCTTGAAATTATTGATTAGATTTCAACAATGACATGGAAATAGACAAAAGGACAATTCATAACGACATGTAGTTCAAAGATGGAAGTTGCAGATATGGAAAGAAAATCCAAATCTTGAAATTATTGATCTGAAAATTAAAGCAAAGATTCGCGTAATCAATTAAGAATGGAATTCGAATCTGAAAATTTCAAATCTGAAAAATTAAAGCAAAGATTCGCGTAATCAATTAAGAATGGAATTCAAATCTGAAAATTTCAGATCTGAGAAATTAAAGCAAAAATTCGCGAAAATCACAAATCTGAATTTTGACACACGATTTTTTTTTTTTTTTTTTTTTTTTTTTTTTTTTTTATGATCAGCAACTAGCTTTTAAGAATAATGAAATAAAATTTCAAAATAGTGATGTGAAGGGATATGCAAACCAGAACTAGAAACCGAGCTTTGATACCAAATGATGTGAACCTCGTCAAGAATAACGAGACCCAACAACGAAAGGGAACCCAAGAACGTTCTAAGGACAGATTCGAATGGAAGACCTCGACCCGTTGTTTATGATAAACAAGAACCTCGGTATAAGGAAGACGCCACAAACGGTGGTGGAACTCCATTTGATAAGTCGATATGAACGCCACAGGAAATCCCGATAAGTTCGAGTAGTTCTTCAAAGAACCAAAGAGAATAAATCTCACAAGTTTTATGAGTAATCAATGTCATCTTTTTCTTTACAACCACATGCTTAAATAGGCTTTACAAAAGACTAGCAAGCTCTTTATCCCTACGCAATCTCTTGCGGTCCAAGCAATTATTTGGGCAACAAACCCATTATGGAAAACTTAGAAATATCAAATCAAAATATACTTAAATATCTAACTTAAATAGGGCATGAAATCGTTCTAAATATGGTACTCTTCATATTTCCATGTCAGTCCACCATCAATTTATTCCGCATCAATTTGGTTTAGATTTCCTGCGATTGTTTTCTTGCCAATTCTTAGCCTTGACCGGATCCTTCTAGAACTTGAATCAAGGTGACGATTCTTTGTTGCCCACGTGGATCATGCTCAATGGGCCTCCACGAATTTGCTTGAGCCCATAACTCTTGGATGAGTCCGTTGAGCACATCCTTGAACTTCTTTGCTCGTGCTCTCGTAACCGGCCCAATTGGTACTTGAACGAGATCCTTCAAAGCGGTGCCTTGATTTCCATCATTGAAGATGACTTGATTCTTAGAATAGGAAAGAAGAGTTGGACGCCTAGAGTCATATAGAAGGAAACAAAAGACAACATAAAAGGAAAGAAAGTGGCGCCTAGAATAGCCATGCAATCCGATCCTTCTAGAATAGACCCAAAATATTTCTTGCCAATTCTTAGCCTTGACCGGATCCTTCTAGAACTTGAATCAAGGTGACGATTCTTTGTTGCCCACGTGGATCATGCTCAATAGGCCTCCACGAATTTGCTCGGCCAATCTTGGATTGCACGTACCTTATCTTCATCAACTTGTATACCTTGTGCACTAACAACATATCCCAAAAATACAAGCTTATCGGTGTAAAAAGTGCACTTCTTTAAATTAGCAAACGACCTTTCTTTCCTTAGCACATCTAAAACGGATTTCAAATGTACTACATGATCGTCTATGTTTTTGCTATAAATGAGTATATCATCAAAATAGACAACAAAAACTCTGCCTATAAATGGACGCAAAACATGGTTCATAAGTCTCATAAAGGTGCTTGGAGCATTAGTCAAACCAAAAGGCATAACTGACCATTCATACATAAATGAGTATATCTTCAAAATAGACAACAACAAATCTGCCTATAAATGCACGCAAAACATGGTTCATAAGTCTCATAAAGGTGCTTGGAGCATTAGTCAAACCAAAAGGCATAACTAACCATTCATACAAACCATATTTTGTTTTAAAGGCGGTTTTCCATTCATCTCCTTCTTTTATCCTAATTTGATGATAACCATTTTTTAAATCAATCTTAGAAAATATGCAAGAACCATGCAGCTCATCTAACATATCATCTAAGCGTGGGATAGGATGACGATACTTTACCGTTATGTTGTTGATGGCTCGGCAATCAACGCACATTCTCCACGTCCCATCCTTATTAGGTACAAGTAAGACTGGAACCGCACATGGGCTCATGCTCTCCCTCACATGCCCTTTCTCAAACAATTCACTTACCTGCCGTTGGAGGTAACCCATTTGGTGTTTCCTCGGGGAAGACATCCTCGTACTCCTAAAAAAGAGAAACAATAGAACTAGGCAAAGCAAAGTCAAGTTTGTTAGTGTTTAAAAGTGCCTCTTTGTATAAAAGTACATTCATCGGCTGTTTTGAAAACATTGCTTGCTTGATCTCACTCACTTTTGCATAGAAATTCTTTTGTTTTCTCTCTGATTTTTTCTCAAGGGCCGAACTTTGATTTTCTTTTTCTCTCTCATTTTTCTCGGCCTCTCTTTGATTTTCACTCTTTTTCTTTTGCTCACTCTCTTTCTTTTGATCACTCTCCTTTTGTAATCTCACTTGATCCTCGTATACTTGCTGCGGTGTCATTGGTACAAGAGTGATTGATCGTTGATGAAGTACAAAAGAGTACTTGTTCGTAAAGCCATCATGCTTCACTTGCCTATCGAACTGCCATGGATGCCTTAGCAATAAGTGTCTCGCCTGCATCGGTACTATATCACACAACACTTCATCTTCGTATTTACCGATTCGAAATGCAACTAACACTTGTTCACCCTTATCTCACCACTATCATTTAGCCATTGAAACTTGTACGGTCTAGGGTGCTTTACCATGGGCAATCCCAATTTCTCCACCATAATTGTGCTTGCAACATTAGTACAACTACCACCATCAATAATCACACTACATACCTTGTCTTTAACGTAGCACTTAGTGTGAAAGATGTTCTCCCGCTGTACTTCATCAACTCCTTTTGCTTGCAAGCTTAATGCTCTCCTCGCCACCAATGTCAATGCGTCAGGGATTAAATACTCCTCCTCGGAAACATCCTCCAATGGCGGCATGTCGTCGGTGTCGGAATCTTCATCATCGGTCACAATTTCACCATTGGCTTGAAACACCATGACTTGCTTGTTTGGACATTGACTTGCTATGTGGCCCCTGCCTTGACATCTAAAACATTTAATATCACGATTCCTAGAGGTAGAGGCTTCGGTTTTATCTTGAGGAACGTGACTGTTGGTCGCGGACTTGGGCTTGGGTTTGGGTGTTTGTGACTTGCCCAGCGGCTTGGCATGACTCGATTTCCAAGAGGTAGAACTAGAGTTATGGCCTGCACTTGTCCCACTCCCTCTCTTGAGTTGTTGTTCCACTTTGATAGCCATATGCACCATATCTTCCAATTCCACATAATGCTGTATCTCTACCTTATCATGGATCTCCTGGTTTAAGCCAAGTAAAAATCTAGCCATTGTAGCCTCCCGATCCTCCTCTACATTAGCAAGAATCATAGCAATCTCCATCTCCTTGTAGTAATCCTCTACGCTTCGACGCCCTTGTCTAAGACCTTGTAGCTTTTTGTACAACTCTCGGTAATAGTAACTTGGAATGAACTGCTTTCTCATCACTACTTTCATCTCCTCCCATGTGTCTATTGGGCGTTCTCTGTTCCGCCTCCTGTTTATTACAAGCTGATCCCACCAAGTAATAGCATATTCAGAAAATTCAATCATGGCTAATTTTACCTTCTTCGTCTCGGAGTAGTTGTGGCAATCAAACACGAACTCCATCTTCTTCTCCCACTCAAGATATGCCTCAGGATCAGATCTACCTTGAAAGGATGGAATCTTCATCTTAATACCACCCAAGTTGTTATCTTCGAGATTCCTAGCTTCTCTAAATCTTCCTCCAGGTCTCCTATTGTTAACAATGGAATCCCGATCTTCTTCTTCATCAAAACCAGACCCATAACGCTCTTCATCCTCCTCCTTCGGTGGAACTCTTTCCCTTCTACGCAAATTACGACCGTTTTGTGGTTGCTCCTCAACATCTATTCTCCATCTGATCTATCCGTTCGTGAACCTGCTCCATCTCCATCTTCATCACACGCCTTATCTCACTCATCATGGCCTCCATAAACACCTTCGGATCAGTCAATTTTGTATCACCTTCGCCAATGCTCTTACCACTATCGTGAGACATGATTGCTGCAAAACAAAGGTTAGAAAAAAAGAAACTCACAAATCACTCCCTTACGTGTTTACACTCAAGAATGTGGATCACTCTCCACTCGTGTTTCACTCAAAATAATATGGCTTTTACCCTCTGATGTTCTCACCACTCTTGCCTTTTTCCACTCGATAATTCTCTTTCAGTTCTTTTGAAACTAAACAAACAACTCAAAATTTCCAGCAACAATTCACCCAGAACTAATCAAGGAATCTCAGATTTGAACACAAGGAATATGGAAATTTTCAGATTAGAATTAGAAGGAATATGGCAGTTTGGAATTTTGGAAGCATAGAATAGTGAATTTTTTTTTTTCGGACACCTTTTTGTCTTCTTCTTCGAGTCTCTCTCTTTTCTTTTCTCTCTTTTTTTTTATTTTTTTTTTATTTTTTTTTTATTTTTTTTTATTCTTTTGATGATTAGCAACTAGCTTTTGAGAATAATGAAATAAAATTTCGAAATAACTAAGAGATGTGAGACCAGACCAATAGTTTAGACATCAACAAGACAAACAAAGATTGAACAGATAGGGTAAAGGAAATTCGGCTAAGAAAAGATAAATGATGTGTACAGCTAAAGAAGAAACAATGGAATGAAAGATGTTAAAGGATAGGCAAACCTAAACTAGAAACTGTGCTCTGATACCAAATGATGTGAACCCTGTCAAGAATAACTAGACCCAACAACGAAAGGGAACCCAAGATCATTCTATGGACAGATTCGAATAGAAGACCTCGACCCGTTGTTTATGACAAACAAGAACCTCAGTAAAAGGAAGACGCCACAAACGGTGGTGGAAACTCCGTTTGATAAGTCGAGATGAACGCCAAGGGAAATCCCGATAAGTTCGCGTAGTTCTTCAAAGAACCAAAGAGAATAAACCTCACAAGTTTTATGAATAATCAATGTCTCCTTTTCCATTGCTTATGCACATATTTAAAGGGCTGAACATTACAAGGAAAAAAACCTAACATAGAAAACCTAATTAAAGCCAAAAATGGGTAAGGAAAGAAATCCTTACCTTCCTAAAACACACAAGACATATAAGGCAATAAAGGCTGGACTTCCACCCTCCTAATCAAAGCTAAAATAAATCCCTACTTGCCTAAAAAAAAAGACGCTAAAATAGGAAAGAAGAGCTGGACGCCTAGAGTCATATAGAAGGAAACAAAAGACAACATAAAAGGAAAGAAAGTGGCGCCTAGAATAGCCATGCAATCCGATCCTTCTAGAAGAGACCAAAAATTTTTCTTGCCAATTCTTAGCGTTGACCGGATCCTTCTAGAACTTGAATCAAGGTGACGATTCTTTGTTGCCTACATGGATCATGCTCATTGGGCCTCCACGAATTTGCTTGAGCCCATAACTCTTGGATGAGTCCGTTGAGTACATCCTTGAACTTCTTTGCTTGTGCTCTCGTAACCGGCCCAATTGGTACTTGAACGAGATCCTTTGAAGTGGTGCCTTCATCTCCATCAACTGAGGTGATAAACTCAATACTTTCACCTATACGGACGTGATTAACACCACGACCGTATAGATGCTGATGCTTTGGCTGCAGGTACTACTGATGTCAACGATGGCCTAGTGGTTAGATATTTAGTGTGACGACCCCCCTTTTTTTTTTGAAATCATACAAACGACTCTTCACAGTGGCACAACTACGTGTCGCTCAGCCAACATAATGTACACGTTCCATAACATGTACCTGATATTCAGAGTTACATTTAACACAGCAGAATATAAATATCAATGTGTAGTGAAACACATATCAAAAGCGGAAATACATCTAATACATAACTGTTATCAACAACAAGAGCAATTTACATGTTCAACCGATTAAAGCTTATAAAACATATTACACTAAATACATCATAGAATACATGCCCAACAAATACATATCCACATAGGACACGAGCCATAAATAAAATACCGAAAATGCGGACTACCCATGAGTCTGTGACTTATGACTGTCGTGATGGGCTCCAATCATAACATCCCATACACAAGGTGGACGAGTCAATATCTATATCCGCAGAACCTGCAATCAAAGCATTAATGTCTGCACGGTTGCGATGGTTGCCGCATCTGCACAGGTGTAATTATGAGCCCACCGTCTCCGTATAAAACATACTGAGACGTCAGTGATATTAAACTAACTATAGTTTCGTAATGAACCAATATTTTCTTTTTTTAGTCTTGCTACCAATTTATAAACTTTTGTTGAAAACCCCCATAGCTGATATAGCAAACACCGACTATCATAAAACATTTTAAACATACTATGTAGTTGGACTCATACATAGAAGTTCCAATGGCTTGGAAGCAACTACGTATACACCCACCTACAATAATACTTTTATGTTGGTAGCTCGAATGCACATAGATCTAACGTTATTGACAGTGATATCACCGTGCCTCAGGGCATTGCAACTTCTTGTCTATGGCACATAGTTGTCCATGCGGTTATTAGAGTAAAAATTTGATATCCAAGCACTTCTTACTGATATACCACGACAATTCATCTACCTACTCCCAAGTCACATTGATATCCCAACCAATAGCGTCACATCCATGTACACCAAGCTTAAAACATGCCATCTCGCTCTTTGGTACGACTTTACTATCATTTTCCGAATATGGATAACACCGAATCCTAGGGCATTACAACTTCATGTCTATGACAATCCATCTACCTACTCCCAGGACACTGTATTACTCATACCAAACAATGACAATACCTTTGTACGTCAAAGCTCAATGTTCTTAAATCATGAAACTAGACGATAGCAATATACATGAGCTCTTTGCCATTAAAACTCTTAGGCATATTAATATCACACAATTTAAATCATGAAAACATCACACAATTTAAATTATACTATAAATGCTATGCATGCTTATGTGCTGCTTTTAAACTGCTGAACTGAGCTGTTACTGAGCTATTGCTGGGCTACTGTATGCTTTATGCTCTATGCTACATGTTATATGCTTTGTGCTTGACCAGTAAGTATTGCCCTACTATCATGCTGTTAAATCATACTTTGCTAAACAATTCAATACTTCATCCAAATCATGCAACACACAATACTACATTCTGAAACTATTATTGATATAATTGAACAAACTCTAAAGTACTCAAATCAAGCAAAACAGATATATTCAACATACAGTTGGGTCAGATTTATAAAAAAACATATATATTTTGCAATTCTATAATATATAAAAATAACAATTTCACAGTGAGTAAATATCATCTGGCTGCGCGGATATTAAGCACTAGGTCTCTTAGACACCACCTTGCAATGCATCACTGTGAAAATACACATTGCACGTTATTTGACATTTCTAACATTAGAACGACATTTAGCTCTTAAATTGCTCAAAAGTTAACCCTTGGAAAACCAATAATATTTAAGGGTCCGAATTACACACCCATAAATCTAGACACTAACTAAACTCAATTAACACTAACCTAAAGTATTTACTTGGGGTTAGACATTAAAATCACCATCTAAAATAATTACCTATAACATCAAATATTAATCCCAAATTATTTTCACTAATATTTTCTCAATATTATTAACCCTAAAACTATTTTCATTAATCTCTTTACAATAATTACTAGCTTATTAACTTAAATCATTAACACTTTTAAAATAACATTAATCCACAAGAAAATCTTAGGGTTAACTTCTCAAATACTATTTAAACTAAATACCTATAATTATTTATTTTTGCAAACATTAGAACACAACCCATAAATACATATTTTTACAAAACCCATAGCTAATTTGGGATTAATCATCACTATAACCACAATTAATCTACAAATCAACAATCTAGGTTTTAAACACTTTAAAACCCCAAATTAATATAACCCATCAAATTAGGATTTCTAATCTTAAAACATCATTTACAAAAAAGCAACCCCCAAACGCAATATTATTAACCCATAAGCATTTTACTAAGGGTCAATCACATAAAACTCAATTAAAATTAAATTCCTAAAAGTTAGGGTTTGAGGAGACTCACCAAAAATCACCAAACCAAAACTCATGGTTTGGGGTCACCTTAAGCAACTTCCAACAAGCCCATTACCTAAAAAAAGCACTAGATTAAACTCACATTTCGAGATTTTAACCCAAAATCTCAAGAACACGAGTTTAGTATTTTACCTCAAAATGATCGGTGAAAACGTAGATCCGAGTGCAAGGATCACGTTTTCGAATACGGATTGAAGATCAGACCATTGGATCTTCGCAGATCATGATTTTTGTATAAAAAAGCTTAAGAGAAAGTGAGAAAAATGAAACTAAGGACCATTCTGCCATATTTTCGAAAATAAGGCCCAGAGGCGCTTCTGTTCTATTTTTATCTTCTTCTTTTTTTGTGAAGGGTGGCCCTTCAATCATTTTCTTTTTCTTTTTTTACTCTTCTTTTTGACTTTTCTTTTAACTTTGTCTGCCTTCGTAATTTCAAATGGCTGTGCCAACCCTTTTTCTTTGTTTTCTTTTTCTTATTTCATTTTCTATTTTTTTTTCTTTTCCAATTTCTTTTCTATTTTCTTTGGACCTAAAAATATTACTTATGTTTTCTTTTCATGGCTACCATTTACAAGTTCATAGGATAAAAATAAAACAAAAATGTTTTATTTTACCACACCAAATAAACTTATTTTTATTTAAACATAATAAACCCATTAAATATTTTCTTGGACATTACATTTGGGATACTACGATTGAAGCTTCTCGCTCAGAGTATTGTTTTGTATATGGCTTGTCTCGCCTGTGACACGTTGTTAGTTTGTGTTGTCTGCATTCTATTTAACAAAATCACTATTATGTAATGTTGCCATTTATTTCAGAGTTTTCATTTCAGAAAAGTGTTTCAAGATGTTCAAAGAAGATTTTGTGCAGATTCCTACTCAGAGAAGTCGGATCCCAAGTTTTCGTCCGGACGGCTCAGTCATGCGTCCGGACGCCCATCAAGATTCGAACAGTTCAAGGTTGCATCTTGATGGAGATCAACGCACCGCTTCAAAGGATCTCGTTCAAGTACCAATTGGGCCGGTTATGAGAGCATGAGCAAAGAAGTTCAAGGATGTACTCAACGGACTCATCCAAGAGTTATGGGCTCAAGAAAATTCGTGGAGGCCCATTGAGCATGATCCACGTGGGCAACAAAGAATCTTCACCTTGATTCAAATTCTAGAAGGATCTGGTCAAGGCTAAGAATTTGCAAGAAATATTTTGGGTCTATTCTAGAAGGATTGGATTGCATGGCTATTCTAGGCGCGACTTTCTTTCCTTTTATGTTATCTTTTGTTTCCTTCTATATGACTCTAGGCGTCCAGCTCTTCTTTCCTATTCCAGCTCTTTTTTTTTTAGGCAAGTAGGGATTTATTTTAGCTTTGATTAGGAGGGTGGGCGTCCAGCCTTTATTGCCTTATATGTCTTGTGTGTTTTAGGAATGTAAGGATTTCTTTCCTTACCCTTTTTCGGCTTTAATTAGGTTTTCTATGTTAGGGTTGTTTTTTTCTTCTCTTGTAATGTTCAGCCCTTTAAATATGTGCATAAGCAATGGAAAAGGGAGACATTGATTATTCATAAAACTTGTGAGGTTTCTTTATCTTTGGTTCTTAGAAGAACTACGCGAACTTATCGGGATTTCCCGTGGCGTTCATCTCGACTTATCAAACGGAGTTTCCACCACTGTTTGTGGCATCTTCCTTATACTGAGGTTCTTGTTTGTCATAAACAACGGGTCGAGGTCTTCCATTCGAATCTGTCCATAGAACGATCATGGGTTCCCTTTCGTTGTTGGGTCTCGTTATTCTTGACGGGGTTCACATCATTGTCCAGACGTCATGGCAACACGTCCGGACTCACATTAGAGCTCGAAAAATAATCAGATTTCCTTCACAGACACGTATGTGGGAAGATAGTTGCATCTATCTGGACTTCAGGGCAACACCGTTCGGACACAGTCCTTATTAAGGTAAGACATGGAGAAGAATTGCAACCGTCCAAATGTGGTCCTTAATAAGGCAAGACGTGGAGAAGAATTGCAACCGTCCGAACGTTAGGGCAACATTGTTTGGATGCGGTCCTGATACCGAGTTGGAATGGAGGAACATGAAACTCAATAAACGAACAAGAAATTAAGGATAGAAGTTCACCACCCAGGAGATACACCGAGGGGATATAGATTATCACCACCCCAAGGATGAAGTCAAGGGATACAGAACTATAGGAATTTCACCACTCTAAGGTGTTAACCAAAGAGAGAAAGAATTTACAAGAATGAGAATTCACTCTTGTCACAAACCAAACTGATTTAATTCACTCCAAAGAAAAAGAAAAAAAAAAACCCTCCCTTCGACTTACAACCACAAGTATTAAAAGCGCTTGGAACAACCCTCCAAGCATAGGACAAGCAAGACAACCATGCTGCAATTCTTACACAAAATAAGGCATAGCAAACAGCTCAGGAAATAAGGCAGGAGACTGATGAGGGGACAATCCCCAAAACAGGAAAGGAGACAAGGGATGGTTCAAAAGTAAGAAAACAACATCCCGGATTTTTTGAGTGGACACAATGACTAGTTTTAAAATGGTCATATCTTTTTGTATGTTTCTTCAAATAGACTAAAACTTATTGGGATAGAAAGATAACGTCTTGAACTTCAATTTAGACCTAAGAAACTCTCAAAAAGGACATCGTTTGGTCCTGTTATGATGGACCTAAACCCAGTAGACTGCTGCATCCGAATCTTCTTCCATTTTGGGGTTTGGGCCTTGCTTACTTGACAAGAGTTTATATGACTCTTGCTGGGCATACCCAAGTTAGGCTGGACATACCCATGTCAGGTATCTTTTCCTAAAGCTATTGACTTTCCTAAGCAACGAGTTAGGCATGGTATCTACTCTAACTCTTTTCTTCGTTGAAGGATTTAGCATGGTATCTACTAAGTTGTTCTTCAAGGAAGCATAAATCTATGAAAAACGATAAACACACTCAAATTGGAATATGGTATCTATTCCAGTTGCCTTTATGTTGATTAATCCAAGAACCTGTGTCAGGATTCTTTCGCTACTCTATTATGCCCAGGACTCGGTCATCCAAATTGACATAAATAACAAATCCATACTACAAGCATATGATGGCCAAACATAAACATGCGAGGAATTTAAGAAACTAGAATTAATCAAGTTAAGCATCAATTTATAAATTGTAGCAAAGTAAATTGAAAAACTTAAAGATAGGGCTTCAATCGAGTCTTAACTAAAGTATTAGTTACAACTAATATTGAGTAAAATTATATGCATATAGAAAATAAATAAAGGAAGAAAGAAAAACCAAAATCGTTCTTGAAGTAGCCTCTGATTCTTCCCTAAAGCTTATGTGTTTTCTTTCCAAAGGTTAGAGGCCTATTTATAGGGATTAGAGAAGGTCTAGAAGCCCTAGAAATCCTAGAACAATTGTAAATAGGTCTCCTAGTCTAAATAGAATAAGTACAAGTTTGGCTACCCCGGAGTGGTTTTTCTCTTAATTGAGTTACCTTTTCGTTAACAAAATTCTTGTGTCATTTAAATTCCGCTTTTATATTATTTTGTTAACACATTGTGTACACACGGTTAAAATAGAAGTCATCTATTTTTCAATTGGCATCAGAGTTTGGTACACTCCGAACTCTTTTATATCTCTGCATATTTTTTAGATGCTATCTGACTGCTATATCAGTTGATTATACATGCCTGTTCTAAAGTTGACTTTAGGAAAAATTATTTTTCTGCAAAATTTCCTTCAGTTTCTATTTTTCAAGGTGAAGCATTCGGACGGTCTCCTCTTGCGTCCGGACGGTCAGGTGACAAGTCCGGACGCGAGCGGCCTTGTCGTATGCCTATGTGGCATCGCGCGTCTGGACGAGTTTGTGATGCGTCTGAACGGGGTCCCCACAGGGTTACATATCGCGTTTCAGCCCTAGCCGCCGCATCCCTCTTTCACTTTCTCTCGATTTTTCTTGTCCTTCTTGTGATTTTGTCAGTTTTTCTCGTGGGTTCTTGCAATATCTCGGCTCCTTTTGTCATGTTCTGTCTTTTGTCTCATTTCCATGTATTTTGGTCTATTCTTTTCAGTTTTTTTTTTTAATTGTTAAGAAACTTTTGTGGAATATTCTTGAGATAAAATATTGCATATTTATCTTTTATATCTGCTGTTGAGTTGGGATTATCTGTTGTGGCATTAATTTGGACTGTATTGGATTATATTGCTATTTGTATTTTTTTTTTGAAAATTCCATTTTACTGCCGTTATGATGCCAAAAGTTTTTTGGGGACTAACTGGAACAAATTTCATTGGAATTATTTTTGACAAAATGGTTGATTTTTTTTTGTAGAATCATGTCTGTCAATAGTTCACAGGGTAGAGTCCAATAGAGGAAGATGTGGCAGCTTCCAGAGCCAAAATAATGAACAGGCCAGTCATTCCAGAGAGGAATGTTGTCAGAGCTGATATTCTGGTAGCTCCCCTGGAAGTTATCTGTGAGATCATCCATACCCTATCACTAGGGCTACCTCCATAATTGCGCCTACATCGTGCTCACCAGGCTTGTCAGAGAATTCTATGTTCATTTAGAGCTGGTGCAGAATGAGGACAGTTGAAAAATTAAGTTGACTTCTAATATAAACAAGTGTGTGTGTGTGCACAAAGTGTTAACAAAATAATATCAATGCGGAATTTAAACAACACAAGAATTTTGTTAATGAAATGGAAACTCAATAAGAGAAAAACCACTCTGGCGCATACAAACCCAGGATATCCACTATTCAGAAGACAAGACTAGTTACAAAGTAGTAGCACTCACATACCCCTGATACAGTGGTCGTACCTTGCACTCTAACGTGTAACTCAACACGAACGCCTCCCAACTAGATCTCTTACCTGAAGATGTCTTCAATGTAATCATTTACCTTAGGGCCAACCCCTAAGATAGACTTCAGAACAGTGCAGCAACAGCACACACAGCAATGGCTTCAGACAGACTAACTTAACACAATAACCTTACAATATAACTCTCTAAGCGCTAAGGAATTCAATACTTAATTATTGCTGTTCTCAAGCCTAGGGACCTCTATTTATAGGCTGTAAGTTCAACTGAGCGTCTGGCTTGATAAAACCTAGGCGCCGTCCGGACGGTCGTGCTTCAGCTGCACGCAATTTCCATATTGAGGTTTCGCGCGTCCGGGCGGTTTTGATTTGATGCACGCAATTTCCATATAAACAGCTCGCGCGTCTAGACCATGAAGGCTGACGTTCGGACGTCTGAATTTTGAATGCGCGACTTGCGTTATGGATGAGCGCGTCTGGACGGTTGCAGCGATCTTCCCATATCTATGTTTTGGAAGGAAATCCTATAGCTGGTCGAACACTGAGTGTCGTCTGGACGTGCTGCTGAAACGTCGGGACAGATGGAAGCTGGAACAGTTCGAAGCTTCTTGACACAGAGAAATGTCCAGACGAAAAGTTCTCGTCATCCGGACGGATGATGCTTTAAACAGTTGGGCGTTAGGTCAGTATATAACGTCGTTCGGACAGCTGCAAGGGATCCGATTTTTCTAACTTATAGACTATGCAGAATCTTCTGGAAGCACTCTGAATAGTGGAATCCCTGTTTAAAAGCATCATTACAAATAAGTGATTTTGTCTAACATAATGATGCCAATTACAAACTAACAAACTCCCCATTTGGCCATTCTGGGACAAAAAACACTTGACCGGTTAAAAATACAATTCTGGTCCAAAAATAAAAATTACTCCCCATTTTTGTCACAAAGGGTAAAAAAGTGTAATAGGAATCAAACACACCAAAAATTACTCCCCCTACTGCATCTAGCTGGTTCACACGGAGGTTAATAGAGTGAACCTCCTACTACGTGGCAAAGATGGACTGCTGCATAGATGACATAGATAGCTGCATGGAACTCATACCCCCTTGTATAGCTGCCAATGCCTCCAAAATCTGAGAATAACTGGCATCCAGCTTAGGTGGTGGAGCAGTCTGCGAAGAAGACGCCACATCTGGTACTCCTACAGGAATATAAGGAGGCAAGGGCACATCATCATCCTGATCATCTCGTTACAGCTGAGAATTGGACTTCATCAGGGTCTGCTTGCTGATAGGATCCTGGATCTTCATCTTCGGCTTGCTAGCAATACTTATGCCTGACTGTAGAATAATCTGTGTGAGCAGGCACCCAAATGGGAGATCGGTATTTCCCTCATCACGGGCCTCCAGAATAACTCCCAAAATATGCTTGCACAGGCAGGTAGCATAAACAAACCACGCACTAAAAGCCAAAAAGAGAAGAAAAAAAGAGTGGGGTCAAGAGATATGCGGCGGCGGCGGCTAGGGTAGAACCCGCATTATAACCTGTGGGGTCCTCATCCGAACGGCTCATTAACCCGTCCGGATGAGCGTTGCCTCGTAAACTTGTGACAGGCCGCGCTCGTCCAGACGTGTAACCTTACCGTCCGGTCGTCGGAGCCACGCATGTTCATACGTGTAACATTACCGTCCGGCCGTCTCAGCCACACCTGTCCTGACGGAAAGAGGTACCGTCCGGACGCTTCACACCGAAAAAGATAGAAATTGAGGAAAAATTTGAATAAAATATTTTTCCTAATATCAGCTTCAGAATAAGCATGTATAATCAACTGATAAAGCAATCAGATAGCATCTCAAAACTTTGCAGAGATATAATAAAGAGTTCAGAGTTCAATCAGCACAAAGAATTTCCTTTGGATAGAAAATTTCAATAAATTACTCAACTCATGCAATGCATGTGTGTGTGTGAAGACTTTTCCCAAAATGTATGACTTTCATTGATATGCCAAAAAGCAACCAGATTTTCTAGACAAGAGAGAAAATCAAGGAAAGATTAGTCAAAAGTCAAACCTTATTAATTACTAGGGCCTAGCCACCCTCATCTAATACACTCCCCCTAAGATGCAACATCCAATTGTTTTACTTGTACCATGAAGGACAATATAAGATTTAACTTGCACCATGAAGGACAAGGTATATTGCTAATTCAGCACATAAGCAGTGAATATACGTACATAGCACAAAATCCATAAGAGTAACTGCTTGGTTCTTTTTTATGCTACAACTTAGAGAGTGCCAAAATTTTTAGGTTCTAGGCTCAACTAGCATCTTGGTCAATTTGACCATCTTGTCAAAAACATCTCTCTTGTTTAGAGTACCCAGAAGCAAAAGGTTAGAAAGGAAAGATGTACCTTTAGGGGAGTCTTGGATAGTTTACATTTTCATCGCATGAGAGAAGAAGCTATCCAATTTTTGCATATACAGGAAAATCTTGGCAGATATAGTCATAAACTCTCAATCATATCTAAGCAAAGTAAATTAATGCATAAAAAATTGAGATATCAGGTAAAAACACAAGCAATATTTGACATGACAAGAAAAGAAAAAAATTTCCTGCAATTTCTCCCCCAAATTTTTTATTTTTTATTTTTTTTAATTATTAAACAAAATGTTATATGGAAATGACATCATATAACATGCGAGGCATGATCAAAGCTGTGTAAGCTCGATGTTGCCAATACAGAAAAACAGTCGCTCGACCTGCTTTTTCTATCTTCCCCAGATAGTACCTGCAATATTCTCTCAAGAGAAATAGGGGGCAAAAAGATGTTTCCCAGATTGCACAGAAAACACAGAATATATCAAGTAAAAATCAAGCAATCAAACCTGATGCCTTAGAATTAGGAACCAAATCCTAGGCATGAGTACCTTCACCACCTAGGTGAGTCTATTCCCCCTCATGGGGTGAACATCTTCCTTCTTCCTGACCCAAGCCTGCCTTCTTGTGGGTGGTTGCTGGTAGGACTTCATCTGTTGACCCATCCACTCTATCATGCCTCGCATCCAAATAGGTGGCTCCATGCAGTATTGATCATCTTCCACCTTTTGGGGCCTTTTAAAGTGCTTGGATTTGGTTTTGGATTTGCCACTATGATTGGCAGGTACAAATCGCTGCTAAGGCCACTGATGCTGAGATGCCTGGTGCCGTTGTGCATGAGACCAAGGTGCAAGATATTGAGGAGATTGATGCCTTGGTGCTTGATTCCATAGAGCATGATAAGGAGCATGATTCTGGGCCAAAGGTCTTGTGCCATCATTTCCTTGTTTGGGCACTTCTTTCTTGACCTTTGCTTTTTGTGCTTTAAGAAGGGAGCACTGGGGTCGAACATGCCCACTTAGACCGTAATGATGGCAAATAGGAAATTTTCTGATGGAAGGACGCTTTTGAGTGCCTCGAACATCTCCTTTAATTTTGTCCTTCCCTTTATCTTCAACATTGGGGGGAGGCTCTTGGACTGCAGGCTAAACAAAGACAGTCCTGGAAGTAGAGGGAGTATCAGGAAGAGGAACTACATATCCTAGACCAGTCTTGTCGGTTGGGCTCTTCTGGATAGATAGCATGTGAGTCAGCTTTTCATCAATGACTCTCTAATTGTCTCTAGTAGCTTCTCTCCTCTAGCTCCTGTATTTTGCGCAGCAATGAACTCTTTTCAGCTTGTAAATTTTTCAGATCATGAATGTACTACTTGTGCCCTTCCCTCAGCTTTTCGAACTCCACATAGAGAGTTTTATAAGCCTCATTGAGTTCTTCCCCATCATCACTATGCTCTGAGTAAGAATCTTCTTCTTCCACATGTGGAGCCACAAAGGCTAGAAATTTCTCTTGCTCAGGAGCTTCTTCTTCTTCGGACTCATCACTGAGAATCGCGTTATAAGCCTTCCCCTTACCTTGCTTGAGATTCCCACAATCGGCCCAGATATGCCCAAACCTTGAGCATTCATAACATCTTGGGCCCCTGGGATCTTTATTCTCGGCTTCATCAGGTTCAACTTCTTAAGGGACCTTCTTCATTTTTTTCAAAAAATTTCTTTTTGAACCGCTCATTTCTCATTAATCTTCTATAGTTCTTGGCCAGCATGGCCACAGCTTTTTCTTCATCCTCAGAGTCATCTCCAGATGAGACTTCGACCTTCTTCTTAGAAGCTTTTAGAGCAATGGTTTTTAGCTTCTTAACTGAGGGCAAGGACAACTCATAAGTTTGAAGAGATCCCACCAACTCTTCAATCGTCAATCTTCATTTCTTTCAGATCTTTGCTCTCTTCAATTGTAGTTACCTTGATCTTGAAACGCTCAGGCAAAGATCTTAAAATTTTGCGAATGAGTTTTACATCTGAGACGGTTTTCCTATTTGGTTTTTTAGGTCGCTCATCTTGGAGTAAAACTCTCCAAATGTCTCATACTCCAACATCTTAATTTCTTCAAATTTGGAAATCAAAATTTGAAGTTTGGCAGATTTAACAAGTTTAGTGCCTTCATATGTTGTTTCCAAAATTTGCCATGCTTCTTCAGCAGACTCACTATTTGAAATTCTTGCGAATTCAGATGGTGAGAGTGCTTGACAAAGAGCATGGAGGGCTTTATCTTTGGAAAGTCGCGCGTTTTTCTCAGTGACTAGTTCGAGCGTTGCATCCGCTGGCTTAGTCCAACCAGTTTTAGCAATACTCTAACAGTCAATGGATTATAAAAAGAACAGTATATGAGCTTTCCAATAGCCATAGTTTGTACCATCAAAAGCTAGGAACTGTATTAAGACTTTGAGACATTTTATCAAATAAATGTAAAAAAAAAACATTCAAGAATTGAATCTAAACAATCAAGCTCTGATACCAATTGAAAAATTAAATTGACTTCTAATATAAACAAGTGTGTGTGTGCACAAAGTGTTAACAAAATAATATCAATGCGGAATTTAAACAAAACAAGAATTTTTGTTAACGAAGTGGAAACTCAATAAGATAAAAACCACTCCGGGGCAGCCAAACTCACGATATCCACTATTCAGAAGACAAGACTAGTTACAAAGTAGTGGCACCCACATACCCCAAATACATTGATCGTACCTTACATTCTAACGTTTAACCCAACACGAACGCCTTCCAACCAGGTCTCCTACCTGAAGGGGTCTTCAATGGAATCCTTTATCTTAGGGCAAACCCCTAAGATTGACTTCAGATCAGCTCAGCAACCACACACACAACAATGGCTTCAACACAATAACCTTACAATATAACTCTCAACGCACTAAGGAATTCAATACCGAATTCTTGCTATTCTCAAGCCTAGGGACCTCTATTTATGGGCTGCAGGTTTAACTGAGTGTCTAGCTTGATAAAACCTAGGCGCCATCCGGACGATAGTCATAGGGCGTCCGGACGGACAACTGTATGATCGGCTTTCCAAAATTTCGCTGAAATTCTTTCCTGATTTGAGCCGCGTCAGATCGGTGTTGCCCTGTCGCGGACCAAGGGAATGGTCTTCCGGATGGTTGATTTGATGCACACAATTTCCATATAAATAGCTCTCGCGTCCAGACCATGAAGGCTAACGTCTGGATGTCTGAATTTGAATGTGCGACTTGCCTTATGGATGAGCGCGTCTAGGCGAGAATCCACATCGTCTGGAAGGTTGCAGCGATCTTCCCATATCTATGTTTTGGAAGGAAATCCCATTGCTGGTCGAACACTGAGTGTCGTTCGGACTTACCGCTGAAACGTCCGGACGAATGCAAGCTCGAACAGTTTGAAGCTTCTTGACACTGAGGAAGGTTCGGACGGAAAGTTCTTGTCGCCCGGACGGATAATGCTTTGAACAGTTGGGCGTCCAGACGGTATATCACGTCCTTCTGACGGCTGTAAGGGATCTGATTTTTCTGACTTGTAGACTGTGCAGAATCTTCTAGAAGCACTCTGAATAGTAGAATCTCTTTTTAAAAGCATCGTTACAAAGAAGTAATTTTGTCCAACAGAAAGAAGCCAATTACAAACAACAATGGTGTTATTCTTCAGTCTACTATTGCGGGGCATGTTATTATGGTTGATCCTCAGGTCATCAGCCAGATTATTTGGGTGCTAGTGCTTCAGATTTCTGCCAGTCCCTTGGCTCCTTTGGATGAGCTCAAGGAGTTCTTTCATGCTGTCCCACAGGGCGAAGAGCGAGCTTCTACAATCATGATTGGTGCTTTGTCTCCCCCGCACCACAAGCTCGCGAAGATTATCCAGCACAACCTCTGGCTTATTGTTAGTAGGAGTGATCTGATTCTGAAGAGGGGGTCAATTCTTGTATGCCATCTACCTGATATTGCCGTTGAACGTGTATAAAGGGGGAGAATCATCAGGTTAGAAAACCATAATCCTCTTCCCTCTTCTCTAACTTTTCCTTTGAGTTTTAATTATGGCCTTGCGCGGCTAAACTTTCATAATTGGTCGACGGAAACAGAAGCCTCGGAATCAATAAAACTGTGAGATCTAATTTGTTTTTATTGTTCAATTTATGCTTTCAGTATCGGATATTCTTCTGTGTCTATTTTCATGATTGTCTCGTTTAATTACTAGGAGGCCTACTAGTTTATTATTCGTTGCAATTTACTGCTGGGTTAGATATCAAATCCGTAATTGTTTGATCCCTCTAATTTGTGAAGCAACTAAGATTTAATGATTTGCTGCGTCAGAAATTATTAAATCTTAGGAAGAACGCCCGACAAAATTAATGCAACCGCTTGTGCTTGTGTTGTTTTGCTTCGTCGATCTTTCTAATTCTTAAGGCTACTACTAGATTAAACCTTTAGCGCTTGTCTTGGGTTGTTTAGTAGTTAGGGTTAATTAGAGCGCTTGTCTTCTAATTAACTGCTACTAAGGAGAGATAGGAAAATAGTTACAACGGTGAATATTCAAAGTAAGAATTGATATATGCTTGCATCGATGATCAGTTGTAAAATTCCGATGGTGGATGTTGACTTAGACCAATGTTTGTTTTTTGATTTATACTTTAATTTGAATTGTTCCTTAGTTGTTCTTTTTAAAATTATATTCGTTATACTCAAAACTCCCCATCCTTATTCACGTAGCATAAAACTAGGCTAAATACTCTCCGTGGGATCGACCCTTACTTGCACTACTAGGTTTTATTTTTTATTGCCTACGACAGCACACCAAATTTTAGCGCCGTTGCCGAGGAGATTTTTTTAGTTGATTTCGTTCTTGAAATTTCTAAGTTAAAAATAAATAAATAAATAAAACAAAAAAAAAACAAAAAGAAAAAAAGCAAAAAGAAAAAAGAAATCATTAGTTTTCGATAGTTATTTTTATTTATTTTCATTACTCTAGACTTTTCCTGAATTGTTTTTTCATAGTTTATTAGAGTTTCCTTGATTTTTTTATGATTGTAACTCGATCTTCTAATCAAGGTGATTTTCAGTATGATCCAGAAATAAAGAGAACTTTGTGCAGGCTAAGGGAAGCTTGGAGAAATTCTGAAGAGAACCATTCGGCACTTGACTTCCTATTTGCTAGCGATTCTGATTTAAAAGAGGAGGAAATCATGGCTGGAAATCGAACTTTGAAAGAGCTTACCGCCCATGATTTGAATCAACAACCTTAGAGGCTACTACTACCTTAGAATTAAAATCTGGACTAATACTACTACTACTAATTCATAGAGACGTTTCCATACGTCATTAGGTACAAGCAAGGTAAGGAGAAAGTAGTCGCCGATGCACTTTCTCGCAGGTATGCCTTACTCTCCACACTTGATGCAAAATTGCTTGGTTTTGAACACATTAAAGAATTATATGCTGAAGACCATGAATTTTGTGAGGAATATAGAGCTTGTGAGGAAATCGCCTCTGGTAAGTTCTAAAGGCTTGATGAATTCCTATTTCGAGAAAATAAGCTATGCGTGCCTAACTGTTCTATGATGGAGTTTTTAGCACAGGAATCACATGGTGGGGGATTAATGGGACATTTTGGAGTTGCAAAGACTTTAGCTATTTTCCAGGAACACTTCTATTGGCCTCACATGAAACGAGATGTCGAACGGATTTGTGGTAGATGTGTCACATGTAGGCAAGCTAAATCCAAAGTGCAGCCCAACGGTTTGTATACTCCTTTACCAATTCCTAGTGAGCCTTGGATTGATATTTCAATGGATTTTGTTTTAGGATTGCCTAGGACTAAACGTGGAAGAGATTCAATTTTTGTGGTTGTGGATAGATTTTCTAAAATGTCACATTTTATTCCATGTCACAAAACGGATGATGCTTCGCATGTTGCTGATTTGTTCTTTATAGAGATTGTGAGATTACATGGCATGCCTAGGACAATTGTTTCGGATAGAGATGCTAAGTTCTTGAGCTATTTTTGGATGACTTTGTGGTGTAAGCTAGGTACTAAGCTATTGTTTTCCACTACTTGTCATCCACAAACTGATGGTCAAACTGAAGTAGTAAATAGGACTTTGTCTACTCTATTGAGGGCAATCATTAGAAAGAACATCAAAACATGGGAAGAATGTTTACCACATGTTGAGTTTGCTTATAATAGAGCTGTTCATTCTGCTACCAAATTTTCGCCATTTGAAATTGTGTATGGGTTTAATCCTTTAACTCCATTGGATTTATCTTCTTTACCTTTGACGGAGCACGTTAATTTAGATGGCAAAAAGAAATCTGACTTTGTGAAGCAGATTCATGAGAAAGCAAGATCCAACATTGAGCGAAGAACGGAACAATATGCCACACAAGCCAACAAGGTACGTCGCAACCTGGTTTTTGAACCCAGAGATTGGGTTTGGTTGCATATGAGAAAAGAAAGACTCCCGGCGAAAAGACGTTCCAAATTGCTCCCAAGAGGACATGGTCCTTTCCAAGTCCACGAGCGTATCAATGACAACACTTACAAGCTAGATTTACCTGGTGAGTACAATATAGGCCCATTGAGCATGATCCACGTGGGCAACAAAGAATCGTCACCTTGATTCAAGTTCTAGAAGGATCCGGTCAAGGCTAAGAATTGGCAAGAAATATTTTGGCTATTCTAGGCGCCACTTTCTTTCCTTTTATGTTGTCTATTGTTTCCTTCTATATGACTCTAGGCGTCCAGCTCTTCTTTCCTATTCCGGCTTTTTTTTTTTTTTTTTTAGGCAAGTAGGGCTTTATTTTAGCTTTGATTAGGAGGGTGGGCGTCCAGCCTTTATTGCCTTATATTTCTTGTGTGTTTTAGGACGGTAAGGATTTCTTTCCTTACCCATTTTCAGCTTTAATTATGTTTTCTATGTTAGGGTTTTTTTTTTTGTTTCTCTTGTAATGTTCATCCCTTTAAATAGGTGCATAAGCAATGGAAAAGGCAGACATTGATTATTCATAAAAACTTGTGAGGTTTATTCTCTTTAGTTCTTTGAAGAACTACGCGAACTTATCGGGATTTCCCGTGGCGTTCATCTCGACTTATCAAACGGAGTTTCGACCACCGTTTGTGGCGTCTTCCTTATACCGAGGTTCTTGTTTGTCATAAACAACGGGTCGAGGTCTTCCATTCGAATTTATCCATAGAACGATCTTGGGTTCCCTTTCGTTGTTGGGTCTCGTTATTCTTGACGGGGTTCACATCAAGATTGGCTCTATTATCTACCATCCAGGAGTATTACCACATGGAACGAGATGAAGAGGTTGTTTTTGAAGAAATATTTCCCAACTTCAAGGGCATCCAACATTCGAAAAGAAATTTGTGGTGTAAGCACAACGGAGAGTCCCTACATGAATACTGGGAACGTTTTAAGAAATTATGTGCAAGCTGCCCCCATCATCAAATTAGTGAGCAGCTACTCATCCAGTATTTCTATGAGGGCCTTCTACCCACTGATAGGAGCATGATTGATGCTACTAGTGGCCTCAACTTTGGTGGATAAAACTCCCAAGGCCACGAGAAACTTGATTGAAAATATGGCGGCCAATTCTCAACAATTTGGCACTAGGCTTGACCTTCCATGTTAATGAGGTAAATATTTCATCCCTTGAACAACAAATTGCGAGTCTAACTTCTCTTGTTCGTCAGATGGCTGTAGGTAA